>VDFB02383957.1:47131-132147 GCA_007258455.2 Sequoia sempervirens
TATAGGGTTGAGGACCTATAGGGTTTACAGTTTAGGGTATTGAGTTGAGGGTATAGGGTTGAGGGATGAGGGTTGAGGGTAAAGGGTAAAAGGTTTAAGGGTTTAGTGTTTAGGGTTGAGGGTAGAGGGTTTAGGGTTTGAGGGTATAGGTTTTAAGGTTTAGGGTAGAGGGTAGAGGGTAGAGGGTTTAAGGGGTAGAGGGATTAAGGGTTATGGGTTAAGGGTAGAGGGTAGAGAGAAAGAGAGAGAAAAGAAACCTATAAAATATCAAATTTCTCATAACACAAGCACATTTTGAAGTATTAGAGGTATGATAGTTCTTTTAGCAAGACATAATGTGCTCATGTTATAATGCGAGTGTATTTTTTCTTGCTTTAAAAATGGTAAGAAATCAATAGACCCATGATCTCAAGGCCCACATTCTACATATTCTCCTGGTTCTACATGTGCTCCAACAAAAAAAATCTTTTTGATGATTTTGTGAAGTGTGCATGAATTTTTTTCACATTCCACCACCTTTTTCATCATCTTTCCACCACCTTTGCATGAAATAGAAGTTTTCATTTTGAAAGGAATATAATATAAATTCAATTCTAAACTCCATTCAAAAGTGATATACAATTGAATTTTGGAGGGGAACAAGCTTTTGAAAAATTCAAATTGTTGAGGAGTTTGAAGAAAGAAGAAGCAAAGGCTGCACAATTGGGTAGAACTCCTCCATTTGAAACTCTGGATTTTTAGGTATGTTAAGTCTTTACACATTTTCTTTCATTCAATTATGGCTTGCTTTCATTTTTGTTATTTTGCATATTCTATTTTGATCATTGTTTGTTTGTCATTATAACCTTAGCTTGTCAATGCACATTTTAAATTACACAATTATTTACACTTGCCAATTACATTTTTAAACCACATCTCTTTGAGGCATTTTGATAAACAATTTAATTACCTTGTGTATGCTTATACATTTTGTAAACACATATATATGACATAAGTTATAAGGAAGTAAAGTAATACATAATTTCTCAATCCTTTACTATGGATGTGCATACCACTCTCCAAAGCTTTCATTTTGGTATATGCATGGGGGATGTTGGAAAATGTAGTTGAATTTGGTTTTACACCTACAATTTGCATATGCTTGAAATTTTCTAAATCCTTTTCAATAAATCCATTTTGTGCATATCCTGCAATCATTATAGTTCACGAGGACATATCTCATTGAGGTATTTTGTCAAACAGTTATACCAAGTAGATGATTTCCTTGTCTATTCTACCAAATTTTCCATACATGTCTCTAAAAAATTGGAATATAATCCTCCCACATTGATCTAGATCTTTGAATCTATTTTTGTTTTCATCTCTATTTCTAAATTTCCCTCATCACTAAACTTACCTTATCACTTATGTGATATATTTTAAATTTTTCCTTGATTAGTCTACCTAAAAGGGATTCTAGCCCTTCTCTCCATTTTTTCAAGACTCTTTATTCAAGGCTAAGTTAGCAACATGGGGAAAGGTGTAGCCTATCTTGCAATCATGGCTCAAAATGGAAGCATGGACAAGGAATTTGAATTGTATGACAATAATTTTTTCGTATAAATGTATGCAAAATGTGGTAGCATTGACAAGCTAGTGAGCTCACTAGCTTGCCAATTTCGTAGGGTTGACAAGGTAAGGGCATTGCATGCCTCATAAAAATGGGGTCTCACTGTTGCCAATGCGGTACAGTTGACAAGGTAGGGGAAGCATATTCCTCATAGAAATGGGGACTCACAGTGATGTACATCACTCTGAGTCCCCATTTCTGTGAGGCATACGTTGCTCCTACCTTGTCAACCCTACCACATTGGCAAGCTAGTGGAGCATTGGCAAGCTAGTGAGTGAGCTCACTAGCTTGCCAATGCGATAGGGTTGACAAGGTAGGGGTAGCGTATGCCTCATAGAAATGGGGAATCATGGTATAAATTACTAGCTTTCCACTGTGGTAGGGTTGACATCACCGTGAGTCCCCATTTCTATGAGGCATACACTACTCCTACCTTGTCAACCCTACCGCATTGGCAAGCTAGTGAGCTCACTCACTAGCTTGCCAATGTGGTAGGGTTGACAAGGTAGGTGCAGCGTATTCCTCATAGAAATGGGGTCTCACGGTGATGCACCAGGAGACCCCATTACTACGAGGCATGCATTGCCCTTCCCTTGTTAATCTTATTGCATTGGTGAGCTAGTGAGCTCACTAGCTTGCCAATACTCCACTAGCTTGCCAATGTGGTAGGGTTGACAAGGTAGGGGTAGGGTATGCCTAATAGAAATGGGGTCTCACGGAACCATGAGACCCCATTTCTATGAGGCATAGGCTGCCCCTACCTTGTCAACCTTAACCAAAATTTGCAAATATTTACCAATACAATACCAAACCATTCCATCTCATTTGTAAAATATAGTGATAACAAGAATGATGTGATGAATGTTGACACAACATAAGATATACCTCATGATGATAAGAGTGATAATGAGGAAGATCATGTGCCAGGTTGGATTCATTGACGTTCAACCTCATAAGGACCAAACCACTTTGAAACCTAACATTTCTTTTATTGATGATGATACACTTAAACATTTTTCTAATGGTCCTCTCTATGAGACCCCATTTCTATGAGGAATATGCTGCCCCTACCTTGTTAGCCCTAATGTATTGGAAAGATAGTGGAGAATTGGAAAGCTAGTGTGCTCACTAGCTTGCCAATGTGGTAGGGTTGACAACATAGGGGCAGTGTATGCCTCATAGAAATGGGGTCTCATGGTGATGTATGAGGGGATTCACTATGATATACATCACTGTGAGACCCCATTTATATGAGGCATACACTGCCCCTACCTTGTCAACCTTATTGCATTGGAAAGCTAGTGAGCTCACTAGCTTGCCAATACGGTAGGGTTGAAAAGGTAGGGGCAACGTATTCCTCATAGAAATGGGGTCTCATGGTGATGAGCTCACTCACTAGCTTGCCAATGCGGTAGGGTTGACAAGGTAGGGGAAAAATATGCCTCATAGAAATGGGGTCCCACAGTGATATACACCCCATTTCTATGAGGAATACACTGCCCCTATCTTGTCAACCCTACCACATTGGCAAGCTAGCGAGCTCACTAGTATGCCAATGGTCACATGATTTTTTTGATGGAATGCCTTAAAGAAATGTGATAATGTGGCATGCCATGATTGCAAGATAGGATCAAAATGGAAGCATGGACAAGGCATTTGAATTGTTTGACAAGGAATTTGAATTCACATGCCTTGTCCATACTTCAATTTTGAGCCTATCTTGCAATCATGGCATGCCACATTACCACATTTCTTTAAAGCATTCCATTGGAAAAATTCAAGTGAATTTTGTCTATGCTAGAAATACTCTTCTACAAGATGATTGTAAGTATTTTGTATGAAGCCCTGAATGAAATATATTTCATTTATTTGTATGGATTCATTTTTTAGGAACTAATATTTGTCTCATTACCATGGTACAGGTAAAATTATTTTCCATGTCGAGGAAAAAGACAAGGAATAAACTAACAGACGAAGAGTATGCAAACAATAAAGCAAAGGAGAGAGAAAATGTGAGGGAATATTGTAAAGAGAAGAAATTGGATATGATTGACAAAAAAAAGCCAATTGAAGAGGAACCTCAACCATCAATAAGAGAAAAGGAATTTGCGGCACAAAGGGTACAAATGCGAACGCATCGTGGTAAGACAGATTCGAATACCATAGTTGGAGATACACCCTCTACCGCAAGTGAATACGAAGGAACACCATTAAGCACAAGAAAATATGGAGGGACACCATCTACTGTAAGTGAATATGGAGGGACACCATCTACCGCAAGTGAATATGGTTGGACACCATCCACCACATCTCAAGTTGAGAGTACATCATCACTCAGATTTGATGAAGAAGGTATGCCATTATCCCCATGTGAACCTCAAGGTATGTCATCTATTCCACCCTCGATCGAAGGTACACAATCTATCCCACCTCACTTAAATATTGATGAAATTCCTAATGTTGAGATGTATGTATCTAGGAGAACACCACCTAGAATTTTGCGTAGAAAGCCAAAGTATTTGATTAATATTGATGAGGATATTTTGCAACAAATGGAAGGTAAGATTTCAACATGCACTTATAGAAGATATGTTGATAAGATTTAGAAATTCTTCTTTGAAAGGCTAAATGAGATTGCAAGATGTCAACTATTTGTTGAAATGATGTAGGGTATAAAGTATAGAAACATCATGAAGACTCTTGGGTTGAGAATATTGAATGATTCAAGTGAAAACACTATTGTGAAGAATCTAATGGATGCTTATGAGAGTGTGGGTAAGACCTCATGCTCAAAGGATAGTAATGTAACCCGACGTGTCATTACATCAACTTTGGTAAGTAGTCAAACAAAGAGAGCTCATCTCATTAGAAAGACAAGTGAACAATTGAGAATTAATAGAAAAAATTTATCAAGAGTTGTTCGAAGGCGGTAAAGAATTGAGGGCACCAATTCAAATGAATTATGGGCATTCTCGGGGGGACTGCCATGAAAAGATAAAAAAATTGTTGACGCATTGAGAACACTAATTGAAGAGTATTGGAAGAATAACACAAGGCCATCTCCGAATCAAAGGGATGTGGTAAGAAGGAGAATTGGTAGTTGGAACCGTGAGCCAAATCCAAAGCATTTTTTGGATATGACTCAAACCCAATTTTTTCATAAATTTCAGCAGTATTATCCTCAAATTAGTATTTGTCAAAGATATTTTGAAATGATTAAACCTTTTTATGTCAAGATAAATCACACATGCACTACTTGTTATTGTAGACTACATATTGAATTTTCTAACCATTATGATGTTTATCGTTCTATATGTTTAGATTTGCATACTAACGATGTTTTGCAAGATTGTGGCATACAAGCCCCACCAACATCTTCAAGAGAGTTCTTATCAAAAAAATTATGTGAAATAGAGGATGACCAAATATTCTACAAGACACTATGCTTGGATGGTTCATGTCAACATTGCGGTGGCTTGCAACGTATCCTAGTATGTCAACATATGGAAAGCACAAATGAGGTGGGATAGAAACTAGTAGAGTTTGAGAAGTATAAAATAGTGGCATACATTACAAAAGATGGTAATCAAGCAAAAAGGTGTGATTTGGCTATTCAGAAGATTCCAGTGTATTAGTTTATGCCCATGCTTCGTGAAAATAGTGTATGAGTATGCAAGGCATACACATAGAGCCTGATGACTGGACACACAATTCAAGCTATTCAAGGACACCTTTCTTGTTGAAAACATAGTTTTAGTGGTTGAATTTGTAGAGAAATACACTCTACAACCACAACATGAGGTGCAGTCACAATATTACAACTCCACATAGGTTTCGATATTTGTGCATATATCATTCATTCATGTAACTGATAGTATAGAGGACCAAATGACTTTGTATTGAGGGAGTATCACTTTTATATTAGTGTTGATCACACACATTCTCCAGAGTTCATGTAGGGTTGCTTCCAGATATTCTACAATGATTTAGCTTAGAGGGGCATAGCATACAATCGGAAAATAATATGGTCGGATAATTGTGCATCACAGTTCAAGAACTCACACATGTCCTACTGGATGTGCAAGATGCATGTCATTACAAGTGTTCAACATATGTGGAACTTTTGTGAGGCTGGGCATGGAAAGGGGGAGCATAATGGTGCAAGAGCATGTGTGAAAAGAGCATTAGCATGAGAAGAGTTAAAGTATAAAGACAATGCAAAGTTAATAGATGCAAAATCAATCGTCGAGTGGTGTAATGCTTCAATGGGTCCAGGTAATGAAGGTACATCTTTAGTTTGTATATTTTTTTGGTTGATGGATGATACTAACATTGCACCATATGAGGATTGTTTTACACTAATAGGATCGAGTGAGATACACTCTTTCCTTAGCTCAAATACAGGTTGATGGAGTATTAATACACGAAAGATGGAATGCTTTTTTTCTTCATGTACAATGCAAGCCTGGGATGATTGTGAGTCAAAGGAGTGGGTTGAGAAATGGTTGTTAAGTTATCTTAACACACTTCACATGTATCACCCTCTAACGAAATTGGAACTAACATAGACATATTCATTGGTCGACTTTAACCACATATCAGATCTAGTTCAACCAAGTAATATATCTACTTGCTTAGTTTTTTAAATTCCTATTGCTATCTTACTTTGTAGTGTATTTGTAATGTTGACTAATTTCAAGAGATCTGCTGCACGTATCAATGCAGGGCATGTTTATGCAATTATTACAGATGAAGACAACAAAGAGGGAACAAACTATTACTTATGTCGTTGTGTTGAGGCCAAAAATGAATTGGAGGCCCTAGTTAGATGGAGAAAACATCAAATACCTTACAGGCGTAGTTGTTACTGGAATGTGGCTTAGAAGGTACCCACATAAGAGTGTTAAATATTGGTTGTTTCAGGACTTTGACACTCATCGGAAGATTCTTCATTACTCGAACCTTGTCATAGAATCCAATGTTCATTTGAAAAAATATGGGGGTAGAACTTTGAACAAGACCTTGTGGAAGGTCTGTGAGTTTGACCATGAGGCAATACTATTAGAGTAATAAGTTATTATGCTTAATTAATTATATCATATTGATTAATTAATTAAGTCACTTATTCCTTTAGTTACTTAAGCTAAACTTAGGCACATTAATAATTGATTAATTATTAAGTGTGCACACTAAGGTTTCATTTAGGGTTTCCCTTTTAGGGTTTCTTGATCTCCTTCATAAGGATTGATCTCTTTGTAATACTTGATTCTCTTTAATGCATTTTTACTTTGAGGTTTATAGAGCATCTTCTTTGGTTCTGCATGTCTTTTGCATGTGACAGGTGATTGCATGTAGATCCGCCGCCCGACAGCCACCACTCCGCCACCGCCGCCGACGGAGCCATCCCATCCACCACTGGGCCCCCAGTCCTCGTAGCTCCCTCCGCTCCACCCCCGGTCACATGGAGGACCGGGGGCCCTCCACTCTGGCCCCACGGGCCCATTCAGCCAGGTCGGCAGTCCTATCGTAGACCAGGAGCTCAGCGCCCGATCTCGACTGCCAGCACCGCTAGCCAAATATTCTGGTGGTCGATCAACATATTCTTGCAGAGGCAAAAAATTTCTGGCAGGGGGACATTTTTTGCCCCGACGGCCAGATGGCCGTCCAATTTACGCTCGTGAACTGCTGACGTCAGCATGACGTCAACGTACGGCCGGCCCTCTTTTCCCTTTCTAGCCCTAATTTTTCCTAAAGGAGCTATTTTTTTCTTTTGGTCATAACTTGGGCATACGGTATCGAAATCAGGCAAATGAGATATCGCCGGAAAGCTAGTTCCAAGAACTTTCCAGTGGTGTTGTTTATTTTTCAATATTTTACTGTTTATCTGTATTTATTTCTGTTGGAAGTCAGATGTTTATTTTATGCTTCCGAGCTCATAACTTTTTGCCACGATCTCTAATTTTTGCTATCTTTGCGGCGTTAGAAAGGTATTAAGGAGCTCTATGTTGCTGTCCATGAACTTTTTCTATATCTATCCTAGGTTGATCACTTAGTCCAGATTTGGATCGATGGGTTGTTTGGAGATTACTTGGATGTTTTGGCAGTTGGGAGGGTGCATCTTGCATCTTTGCACTTCATTTTCAGTAATACATCTTTCAATAATCAATTGCTGCTTCATAGATTCCAGGGTTGTTCATGTTTGGAGTTTTTGAGTGTTCCAAGGCATCGGGTCTGCTGTCGCTTTTTTCATGATTCCTTGAGTCAATCAGTGACTCTTATCCAGTTTTAGTAGTAGACAAAATAATCTTTCCTTGCTTGCCAAATTTCAGTTCCAGTCTTACTCTATAGAGTTCTTCCAATGCTTCTTTGCAGCATGTCATCTCATTGTAGGGGGGTTTTGTCCCACTAGGTTTTTCCTTCTCTACCTCATTCTTGCATTTGTAAATGGGTACCTGATCAGGCCTAGTTGTCAGGACCCATCTTTGCTTTCATGCATCTTATTCTAGTGTTTTAGCTTCTTCCTAAGTTCATCTTAAGGGGTTTTTAATAAGTTATTATGCTTAATTAATTATATCATATTGATTAATTAATTAAGCCACTTATTCCTTTAGTTACTTAAGCTAAACTTAGGCACATTAATAATTGATTAATTATTAAGTGTGCACACTAGGGTTTCATTTAGGGTTTCCCTTTTAGGGTTTCTTGATCTCCTTCATAAGGATTGATCTCTTTGTAATACTTGATTCTCTTTAATGCATTTTTACTTTGAGGTTTACAAAACATCTTCTTTGGTTCTGCATGTCTTTTGCATGTGACAGGTGATTGCATGCAGGTGATCTTGGTTTCTAACAAATACTTGGCACAATAAAGAGTAGAGTAGACCCAGATGGTTCTTTGGATTAATTTTTAAGTATGCACATTAGTTCTTATTAATTTATACTTGTATGCACATTAATTTGTATGATGCCAATGCTATGATGTTAGTGCTATCATCTAATGTTTATATCATCTTCTTTTACTTTGCCTATTTGTAAGTAACCTACTAAAAATTGATTGGTGTCCCCTTGCAAAAATGATGATTTATGAGCCATCCAAGAGAATATCAACCAAAAAAGAAATGCAACATCCTTATTTTGATGATATTGACAAATATCAATTATGATTTTAAGCCATTATAAAAGTGTGTGTGGATCTTGGTGAGGGAATTTCAAGCTATTCATTTGAAGTTAACCTTATCATGAGCACCTATGATGTAGAAATTATAAGAGCATCTTTAATTTCAAGTTATTCTATTCATGCAAGGTGTTGTGTGCATTAGATATCTTGGAACTCCCAATGAAGATGTATGACCGGGAGTGACTAAGTTGAGAGATTGGCATGCCTATCCTCAATGAAAGCATCAAGATTTATGCTTTGTTGTTCCTGAGTTGGAACCAAATGGTGTGGATTTGTTGTCTGTAAGTGCCTTCCATCTATTTTCCTTTCATTTCCATTTTGGATGCTCTTTCTTTTTCTTCTTTTAATTTTCCTATTTGTAAGTAAACTACTAAAAATTGATTGGTGTATCCTTGCAAAAAATGCTGATTTATGAGCCATCCAAGAGAATCTCAACCAAAAAAGCAATGCAACATCCTTATTTTGATGATCTTGATAAATCTCAATTATGATTTGAAGCCATTATAAAAGTGTGTGAAGCTTAGTGAGGGAATCTCAAGTGATTTGAACATTTGAAGTTAACCTCATCATGAGCACCTATGATGTAGACATTATAAGAGAATCTCAAATGTATGAGTGACATTATAAAAGATCTATGAGAATAGAGTACCTAAGGCATTATGCCTACAAGTACAAGAACTTGGGTTTTAGAATGGTGTATGGAGCATATTAGACAATTGTAGCAAAAACAAAATAATTAAGACAACCAAATAAATCTCATTTTATTGTAAACATCATATTATTAATATAGTGAGTGTAATAACCATTGATGGTTACTAATCATTCTTTTTCTTCTTTTATTCTCTCCCTATTACTAGCACCAATTGACTAACTTATTATAAAACTTTATTTATTAAAAAAAATCAACGTAATGATTATATATCAATATCAATATAGCATACAGTCTATTCAAATAAACACTTGTAATGAGATTTACTCAAATTTTGAAATTTATTGCTGCCCTCAAACATTTGTAATTCATGCAACGTAATCCCTTAATAGTCCAAATTGCAAAAGGGTAGCAATCTTTGATGGCCTGTTACCTGGATACTATGTTAGTTATGGGAATTCCATTTGAGGAATCGGGATCACGTAGGACACCTCTATAATAACCTCTCTCATTTTTTCTTATCTCGGATTCATTTTCCCGTGGTGTGCAGTTTTCAGTTGAAAAAAGTGTCAAATGCAAGTAGTGTAAAGTTGCAAAGTGGTGCAACTTTCGTTCTACAACTTGTGTGACCAAATGAACTGTTCCAACACATCCAGTTTGGCACATTTATAGTAGGCATGGTTCTTTTTCACACCCAAACACGTTGAATCGCTCTGAGCTATGTTCAACCAACTCGATCCCTTAAGGGTCTAAAGTGCAAAAGGGAAGCAATCTTTGATAGAATATTACTCAGAAACCATGACACTTATGAACTCTTCATCTAAGCCTATGGGATCATTTTGGGCCCCTCTACAATAACCTCTCTCAGTTTTTATTATCTCAAAGTCCTTTTTTCCATGGTGTCCAATTTTCACTTGATTGAAAAAGTGTCAAATGCAAGCAGTGTAAAGTTGCAAAGTGGTGCAACTTTCATTTTGCAACTTGTGTGACCAAATAGACTATTCCAATGTGCTAGAATGGCTACATTTATGCTATGCATGGTCCTCTTTTGCATCCAAACATGTCGAATCACTTTGAGCTACGTTCAACCAACTCGATCCCTTAAGGGTCCAAAGTGCAAAAGGGCAACAATATTTTATGGGCTACTACTTAGAAACCATGATGCTTAAAAACTCTTCATCTGATCCTATGGGATTGCATTGAGCCCCTCTACAATAACCTCTCTCAATTTTTATTATCTTAGAGTCATTTTTCCGTGGTGTCTAATTTTCACTTGATGAAAAAAGTATCAAATGCAAGTAGTGTAAAGTCGCAAAGTGATGCAACTTTCGTTCTACAACTTGTGTGACCAAAAAAACTATTCCAACGCATCTGATTGGGTATGTTTATGCTATACATGGTTCTCTTTTGCACCCAAACACGTCGAATCACTCTGAGCTACGTTCAACTGATTCAATCCCTTAAGGGTCCAAAGTGGAAAAGGGAAACAATCTTTGATGGGATATTACTAAAAAATGGTGATGCTTACAAAATATCTGTCTAAGCTTACAGGGTCATGTTGGGCCCCTCTACAATAACCTCTCTCTATTTTTGTTATCTCAGAGTTGTTTTCTCGTGGTGTCCAGTTTTCACTTGATGGAAAAAGTGTCAAATGCAAGCAGTGTAAAGTTGCAAAGGGTTGCAATTTTCATTCTACAACTTGTGTGACCAAACAGAATATTCTAACACAACTGGATGGGTATTTTTATGCTAGGTATGGTCCTCTTTTGCACCTAAACATGTCAAATCACTTCAAGATACGTTCAACCGACTTGAACCCTTAATGGTCCAAAGTGCAAAAGGGTAGCAATTTTTGACGGGCTATTATTCAAAAACCATGGAACTTACAAACTCTTCATCTGAGCCTACAAGATCATGTTGGTCCCTTCTACAATAACCTCTCTTAGTTTTTTTTTTTATCTCAGAGTCATTTTCCTGTGGTGTTCAGTTTTCATTTGATGGAAAAAGTGTCAAATGCAAGCAGTGTAAAGTTGCAAAGTGGTGTAGCTTTCATTCTGCAACTCATGTGACCAAATGAGCTATTCTGACATGTTTGGATGGGTAATTTTATGCTAGGAATGGTCTTCTTTCACACCCAAACACGCTGAATTTCTCTGAGCTACATTCAACCGACTTGATCCCTTAAGGGTCCAAAGTGCAAAAGGGTAGCAATCTTTGACAGGCTATTACCTAGACACTGTGATGCTTGCAAAATATCCATTTGAGCCTATGAGATCATGTTGGGCCCCTCTACAATATCCTCTCTTGATTTTTGTTATCTCAAAGTCATTTTCCCGTGGTGTCTAGTTTTCACTTGATGGAAAAAGTGTTGAATGCAAGCAGTGTAAAGTTGCAAAGTGGTGCAACTTTCGTTCTGCAATTTGTGTGACCAAAAAAATTGTTCCAATGCATTCAAATGGGTATGTTTATGCTAGGAATGGTCCTCTTTTTCACCCAAACACGTCAAATCACTTTGAGCTATGTTCAACTGGCTCAATCCCTAAGGGTCCAAAGTACAAAAGGGCAACAATCTTTTACGGGCTATTACTTGGAAACCGTGACACTTACAAACTCTCTGTCTAAGCCTACGGGATCATGTTAGGCCTCTCTACAATAAAATCTCTCAGTTTTTGTTATATTGAAGTCATCTTCTTGTGGTGTCCTATTTTCACCTGATGAAAAAAGTGTCAAATGCAAGTAGTGTAAAGTTGCAAAGTGGTGCAACTTTCGTTCTGCAGCTCGTGTGACCAAACAAACTATTCCAACACGTCTCGATAGGTACATTTACACTAGGAATGGTCCTCTTTCTCACCCAAACACGTCGAATCACTCCAAGCTATGTTCAATCGGCTCGATCCCTTATGATGGCATGTAGAAGAATCAAAAAGAGAAACATTCACATGACAGCTAAGAAGTTTGAGTTTTCCACACAAAAAGCATATGATCATCCTCAAGTATAGCAAGCACAAGACATTTTTTAATTATCCTCCTTGCCCTTATAAAAATATACAACCAATTGTAAATGTGTACGATGGTGGAACTTGGAATTTTTTTATTTTTCCTCAATTAACAACTTTGGTTGTGAAGCATTTTGTCATTTTCATTTGAAATGATTTTCTATGCTTGAAAATTGGAGTCTAAGAGAAAATAGTGATGCTCTCACGTACATTTATTATTTGGTGTGATAAATAAAGTTTCCACCCTTGAGTCCATTTCTTATTTGTATTATAAATTATAAAGCTTTCTTCCAAGTCCATTTCCTATACAAGAAATAATATTGCAAAAAGTTGATATATACATCTTTCGACATGTTTATATGGTGATGGATCAAGAACATAACAATTCATTCTGTACTGTGAGGATTATGCTTTGAAAATGTTTAAACACTATTCAAGATAAATGTTTGTATGATAATGTGCCAAGAAGTTAACTACTCATCATCTACTATGAATATTATGTTTTGCAAGTGTTGCAAAGATTATGTATCCTTTGCTTAATTGAGTTCTTCCAATCAAAATTAATTAAATTTATTGGAATCTTTTTATGAAACATCTCATGGAATACCAATTGAAAACGTGTTTTTTGCTTTTAGATAAAGCATTTCATGGAACTCTTTGGATTAAACTGAATTGATATATGTAAGAACAAGGGAGTATTAGGAAATATATTGCTCAAGGATCTTAAATAAGCCTTCTCTCCCATTGCAATTTTGGGTGGATTATTTTCTTTCAAAGTATTGGTCCAATGCTTTGCCTATTTTCTAGTTGGTAGTTGCCATTCTAGAAGGCTCATCCCTTGATATATATTATAATGATTCTTAATCAATTATCAAGTTAATAATCAGTGCATTTATTTACAATTAATATTTTCTTTTCAATTTGTGCAATTTTGTAATTTGTAATTCTACTAATATTCCTAGAAATATTGAAGTTGTTTAGCATCAATCGATAAATATTCAAGACAAACCATGAAGGACAAAAATAGTCAATGCTAGGGCTAACCAATTAATAAGTATACACATGAACAATTCAAACATACATGTGAATAAGGGAAGCACAAGTACTCAAAAACATGTAAGCCTTGAAGTATGTACACAAATACGTAGTATATACAAATTAATACAAAGTATATGCATGAATACAAGGTATACGCATGAGAACACATAAGTCGCAAAGTATACATTGGAATACACGTAAGTCACAAAGTATACACATAATTTGTAAAGTATACACTTGAATACAAGGTATACACATAAAAACACATAAGTCGCAAAGTATACATTGGAATACACGTAAGTCACAAAGTATACACAAGTTGTAAAGTATACACTTGAATACATGTAACTCATATCTATTGAACCATGGATTTATAATACAAATATGGACACTGGTCGATAAAAAAGATTTGTATTAACCAAATAACCATGTAGGCATACATCAATATATGTCGATATAAGTATAAAATATATACAAAATAGCCATATAGGCTTACGAGAATTCCATATAGGCATATAATGTCAAATATATCCAATACAAAATATGTAAAAAAACTCCATATAGGCATACAACAAACGGCTCTAGAATCAAAAGTCATTTCTCTCCATGCCCTTGAAATAAAATCTTTCCCATTACTTGTTGATCGGATGGTGATAGGTCCATCAATTGTTTATTTTGAGGTCAAGGAGTGCTCCTAGTGCTCCTCTTAGGGTTTAGTTCTTGGTCAAGTCTTATTTGTTACAATAACAAGTAAAGACATTAATATATAGAAATAAAATTATAAAAAATGATATATTTAACAAAATAATCACTTATTACCATCTGATGATCACTCTCCACAAGGGAAATATTCAAATTCCCATTCTAAGGCATGCTAAAGCCTTGTAGAAACCATCCAAAGAGAAATTAAACTACAAATCAATAATGGTTTGATTTTTCACTAACTAATAGCTATAACAACGAATGTAAATTGAAATTTAGTAATTTGCCTCATACCTCCCCTATGAGATCCATTGAGGAGTCTATAGCAGATGAAACACGGAGCTCCATTTCCGTATGAACATTCAAAGGTGTATTCTCTTGCAACATTTGAAAATAAAACAACAAATTATTCAATCATGAAAACTATAATAGCGATCCATGTCATGGCTTATAATGTATGAGATAATGGACAAAATTTTGAGTACTTATTAAACTATATATTTTTGACTATCATGCTTAATATTTTCCCTATCAAATGCCTTAAAGAAATGGGGTCTCATGGTGATAGAATTCCATTACAAATAAATGTATCATGGAATTCCATCACCATAAGACCACATTTCTTTGAGGCATTTTTTCAAACAGCTCATTGCCTTCTCTATGGTATTATGCTGGGATGGGGTGGATGGTATAGTGTGGTCTTATTTATGAGATGGAGGGAAATCATGACATGAAGAGGGAGGGGTGGGGACATGAACAAGTGGAATAAAAGGTGGAAGTTTCCATGGATTGGTAAATTGAGGATGAGGACCTTGAAAATAATTTGGAGGGTAATTTTGGCTAAAGGGTTGGTTTCTATTCTTCAAACAGTGTGTTGTTTGAAAAAATGCCTCAGAGAAATGTGGTCTCATGGTGATGGAATGGAATTCCATCACCATGAGACCACATTTCTTCAAGGAATTTTTTCATAATACTCACTACCTTGACTATGATATTGCTTATTATTATACTCTGATAGTTTTTTTCCAAGCATCCATAGTTTTTTGAAAACACCTATTTTAGGATTTTAGCCATAGTAGCAAGGAAGTGAGTAGTTTGATAAAATGATTTGGTAAACATGTATGAAAAATGTGGTAGCATAGAAAAGGTGGTGAGATGTTTGAAGAAATGGCATTCCATCACCATGAGACCACATTTCTTTGAGGAATTTTTCCAAATTACTCACTACATTGTCTATGCTATTGTTTACTATTATGCTTTGATAGATTTTTTCCAAGCATCCATAGTTTGTTGGAAAACACCTTTTTTAGGCTTTTGGCCATAGTAGCAATGAAATGAATTGTTTGATAAAATGCTTTGGTAGAAATGTATAGAAAATGTGGTAGCATAGAAAAGGCAGTGAGCTATTTGAAAAAATGCCTCAAAGAAATTGGGTCTCATGGTGATGGACATCACCATGAGACCACATTTCTTTGAGGAATTGTTTTAAACAACTCATTGCCTTGTCTATGCTATTGATTACTATTATTCTTTCATATATTTCTTCCAAGCATCCATAACATTGACAAGGAAGTGAACTATTTGAAAAGATGCCTCAGTAAAAAGTGGTCTCATGGAATGTCATGACAAGCAAATGTAATTGGAAGTTGCTCCTACTTATTACTTATGCTATGTGAAGTAATTGTGTCACTGCTTATGTTGAGTTTATAAACAACTATATTGTAGTTGAAATTCCATCATCTATCAACATCTAGTTATTAGTTATGGAATGCGAAGTAATGCTTTGAGTTTGAAAGATGTGCAATGCAATGTAATCAATGATATGAATATAAACTACACAAATCTATTAACTATAATTCATTAGTTAAACTATTTATTCTATTACCTGCATGTAGGTTTGTCTAAATCCACTGGCATTGGGAGGTGCTCCCTTGAAACCTATAATATTAGCCTATTCAACATCCAAAATCACATATTAGAATACCATTCATAAAACAATGCTATTAACATGTAATAAATTTATAATTGTTTACTAGTTACATACATCAACGGTAGATGCAATGGAGTGATAAGTGGGTGTAGGGCCGGTGTAGCCAATATCAACATTGTGACCCTGAAATTTTATTAAAATCATAAAACTAAATTAGTTAATCTTGCATTTCAAAATTGAAATTTAATAAATTAAATTTAATAAACATGCTAACATTTACCTGAGTATTAATGCCATAGGCCTCATTCAAAATGTCAGCTTCCCTCACCATCTCCATAGGTGCAGACGTATCTTGCATAGTAACCTCTTGAGTGTTGGTGGGGTCATATGAACAAGTCGCCCCACAAGCTTGACACAAATGGGATCGAATCCCACCACTTGAAGAATCCCCTATATGCAATTGTAGTATAGGGATGGCATGCTGGATGACACACTGGGTCAAAGAGATGATGGCCTGCAAAGTATCTACCTCGACACTCTCCTTCACGATGGAAGGGATAATGAAGTGCTCATGAGGAGGCCTAGCGAGAGGTCATCTCACTTGCCACCTAGGATCTTAATGTGCACCAAGTCTATCTTGAGCCCACCCCCACCTCTCCCCCGAAAGTCCCTCATATCAAAATAATTTAGGATTTTGTTCAGGATGAAATCACAGTATAGTTTCCTTAGGAAATATTGCGGGACTTCACAATTGTTGCATGGTAGGTAATAAAAAGCCATGTACCACCTATCCCAAAAAAGGGTCCTAATCTACTAGTGGTGGCACCAATGGATAGGAAACCTCTTCACATTAAGGCTAAGATTTGCATTTGTGCGTGGGTCAGTGAATAATGAGCACAAATCTAATTTTGTAATTTTTAGATCTTTTACATCTTTATATGATAATTTGTCCTGGTAAAAATTCCTAGCCACTTGCCTCCTATCTTTCCAACCAATTAATTGTTTGTTGATTGAATCTAAATGTTTTAACATTTCTTTCATTGAATTTTCAAGTGTTTTTCTTTCCATGGTTGAACCATTTGGATCATTCAACCTTGGAGATTTTTGTTGTGGTTGTTGAACTTGAGGATTTTGTTGATGTTGTTGTTGCTTTGCTTGTTGAGGATTTTGTTCCTGTTGTTGTTTCTCTGCTTGTTGAGGATTTGTAGGAGGGTTTTGAAGAGGGTTTGCAGGTTCAATACATCTCCTACAAATTCAATAAATAAATATAAAAAACAACCTAAAACTAATAGATTCACAATAAAAAACAAACAATCCTTACCTCTTTGAACTCCCCATTGATGTGGCGACATCCTGGCAACGAAATAGCAACAATTTGATGAAAAAATTGCAAGATTCACTCCTCCCAGGATGCAAGAACACAAAAGAAGGGATTTTGGCCGAGGGAAAAAAATAGTCACAAAGCAAATGGGCTCGATTTCTTTATTCTTTTTTCTTTTAATTTCTCATAACGTGAGCACGTTATAATGCACCTACATTATGAGCTATCAATTCTTTTTTAAAAATTTGGCCACAAATTGGCCCCCCATCTTTTTGCACCTGCCCTGCAATTTTTTCTAACATCTCATTTTTTACTATACCATTGAAGAGTGCTTCTTGCTTCATGGAAATGTGTGTTCTTACTGGATCTTTCTTCTTCTATGCCTTTTCCAGTGTCTTCTTTTGATTTTTTTCTACTTTCTTCTTTTCTAATGACACCTTCTTGGTGGATTCTTTTTTATTCTCTCACATGTGAACTACAAAATATTTCTTTTTCTTCTCTATTTCTTCACTATCTATGTCAATGATATCAAATTTATTTATTTTAACACTTTCTTCTCCTTTCCTTTTGCAGACCAACTGTTGTCCAATTTCTTCCTTCTCATCATCTTCTTCTTCACACTCTTCAACATTTACACTTGTGACCTTTTCTCTTACTTCTTTATATTTTGTTCTCTTCTTGGTAGGGCCTGTAGGTGGTGCTACTAAAACATTATTATTCTTCTCATGCCTTGTACTCTACACAACCAGAGGAGACTTATCCTTTATTGGAGGAATTTCAGTTGATTTTCTATTTTCTCCTATAGGGGGCTTAGTCTCGAAGGAATTTTGAATAAAAGGAAAGGTGGTAGCTATTCTACCAAATATTTTAGTGCTTGATGAGATTCTAAGAGCTCCAACCCTTGCTCTTGCTTGATCCACTTGCTCTTTTTTGAACCCCATGTCCTCTACAAATTGTGCAACCATCTTTTCAACCTTCTTATTATTGGTTTCTTCTGCTTCATAGACACATCCATTTATTTTTCTTCATAGGTGCCATATCATCCTTCTGTTGTGTCCTTAGGCTTGAGAAACATGTAGTCCATAAATGTAGTATTTTCCTGCTCAGTAATCTCATATCCCATCTTTGGGATCCATACCATTCTTGGTTCAAATGCTTGTATGATACACTCATCTGTTCATACCATGAATATGATTTCATCCTTATACTTTTCCACAATTTCCTTAGGGATTATTTTTCTTTCATGCATCGTCTTCTGAAATACTACAAAAAATCTTCTAGAGCTTCATTTTGTGCCTTTGCATCACCAAGACCTCTCATAAAGTATTTAATCTAATGAGCAATAGGTCTACCTTTCAACCATGTCACACTTTTAGTCCTAGGGAATTCTCTCAAGAAATAGAAGAGTGAACATATAGTCAAAGTTCCATACTTGAAAGAGTGTTTCTTCTCCTTTGTTTGTTTCAAAATTTCCATTAACTATTATCTTAATAGTTCACATAGATCATAATCAACTCCTTTTTCTACCATTTCATAGGAAACACTGATTGTGATGGAAAATAAATTTTTTTCTCTATTTGTAAAGTAAATCTTGTAACCTATCATCATAGCTGCATACTTCATAGTTGGATTTCTTATCTTAGTCATTGTCAAGGTCCTCTTGTCATATGTAGCAATAGTTAATTCTGTGACCACTTCATTTTTCACTAATTTGAGTGTCGAAATGGGTCCAATGGAGCATAAAACTACAACTTCTCTAATCACATCCTTTGTGATTAACCTAGGCTTTTTAGTCGAAACAAACCTATCATGAATTCTGCTCCATGCAGTTCTAACCCATTTATCAACAAAGAAAAAATTTGAAAACTCTTCCCGCACATCAAGTTTCTTCACAAATAGGTTTTGATATTCTAGTTTAAGGGTAAATTTATCTCTAATAAGTTCATTCACTCATACCTCTCCTATCTTAGAATGATCATGATCCTCTAACCTGTTATGAATATAAATCCTTATATCCTCGATATGTAAAACACCATAAGGAACACATGAAAATACTCCTATCAGATTAACCTACGTTGATTTAATAGGATGTTTCTTAAACTTAGGTTGTGGCCTATTAGTAACTTCAATAACCCTTGATGTAGCCATTGCAAAATGAATTCAAATTTCTTTCAACAAAGTTCTTTGTGAAACTAGGGAAAACAAAGTTTTTTAAATACCTTTTCCTTTGCTTTTTCGATTAGGGTTTAAACACACTAGATCACAAATTTCCTTGATCACTCTAAATATTTTTTTCGCTACTCTTCTCCTTCTCAATTCTTGTTTTGAATGAATTTGGATAAGTAAAATCACTTTATAACCCTTGAAACTGACCTAATTTCACATTGAATGCTTCAAATAATAAAGTTGTCAAACCTTGCATAGTCAACTTTAGATGCTCCACAAGATTTCACATTTTAACATTTTCTATTAGAATATTCCCCAAAAGATCAAGCATGTTGAATTACACCACATATCCTCGTGCTCAAGCATCAATACTATTTTCTTTGGCAATGGATAAAATATTTTCATTAAAGCTCCCCCTGAGCCAAAGCTCTCAATTTAGTTTCTACTAGAAACATCTACTCTAGATGTTGGTACAAATCCATCCTTAACCTCAATCTCTCCCCTCTTTCTCCACATCTTATCCATTTCCTTCTTTATTTCTTCTAGATCAATCTTTTTTATTGGATCATTATTCTTTACCAGATTATCCTTCTTCATAGTTTTGCTTTTGCAAAACTTAGAAATCTGTCTGGGCCTATTATAATTATAGCATATCAAATTATTTTAACCAATATTATTTACATTCATTCTATATTTGCATTGATTAACTTTATGCTCATACCCATAGCATGAATAACAATAGCCATTGAAATACTGAACAATTCTATCATTATTATAGCCATTCGTCATTTGACTTCTGCATTCACTAGCTCTATGACCAAATTTCTTACATGTAAAACATTGATGAGAAAAAGGTGAAACATTTTGATTCATTTTGATACTACATTCAATAGCCTTGTGTCCAAATTTATTGCAAGAATAGCATAAACCATTAAAATATGGGTACCTTTGTGTATTTGGTTGTTTAACTGGTAGTCTTCTAGCTACATTCCTTTGATTCCAAATCTGCTTTCCATTGTTCTTCTTGTCTTTAGTATTCTTTTCAACATTTGATGTCTGATCTAATTTAGAACTTTCACCCTTTTCAAATCCTAAACTTTCTTTATCTTTAGAGCCTTTCTAATTTGCAATAATTTCATCAAGCTTTGTAGAACTCATTTTTAATTTTTCTTCATGAATCCTTTCTTCTTCCAGATCTAATATCAGATTCACAACTTCTTGTTCAAGGATTTTGCATTCTTCAAATTTAATTTTCACCATTATATTCAAGCATGCTTCAACTCTCTTTCTTTCTTCAACTTTCACCTTCAGATAGGTAATTGTTTCATTTGCTTGCTTCAACTGTTCACCGACCTCCTTATGCCTTGTTGGAATATGATTTTTATTGATGTAAAAAGTGAAAATCATGCAAGGAAGATTTTTGGCATAATGGAAAAAGGTGAGTGTGAAGAACAATAGATCTGATGGTAGAATAAATGGTAGATTCGAACTGGGTTTTTTGAGAGAATTCCATAGATGTGCTCTGCAAGTTGAGAAAGTGAAGGATGCACCCAGGAATGAATTATATTCACCTTCAGGTGTTTTAGGGTTTATCTCTTAAACCCTAATGTGTTTGCATTCATGGTGTCATCTAATAGGAATTCTATTTTGTCATTGACTGGTTGTAGCAAGTTGTAGGTCACTTAAGTGGTAACTTATGTCATTCATTCCATGGAGGTGACCAGCCCCTCTGCCTAGTGCTTTAAGGTTATACACTTCCATAAGTTCGACTAAAAATGGCTTCTTTCTTAAGTCACGGAGTCCAAAGTTTTCCTAACCTATGTCACGGGGTTTTCAAGTTTCGAAACCTCTCGACTTGGTGACTTACCAATGGAATGATGAGGAGTATGGAAGTGTTGTTGATGAGACTATATGGCATTAGTGAGACCCTTTTCAATGTCTCTCTAACATGGCGATGTGAGGGTAGTGCTTGAGTGGGACCCTGACATAATGACATGGGTGATAGAGATGATGAAGTAGATGTATGGCATGATAAGATTAAATGAAAGGTAATCCACATCCTTATTGTGGATTACAATGCAGTGACATGGTGTCATGTGTAGATGTTCTATTTTGACGATGACTTGTGTTTGGCAGTTATTAGTCACATAAGTTATAACTTATTTTGTTGAAGTCATGAGGGTGATCGACCCCTTCACCTTACAATTAACAACCCAAAAAATATCCAACTATAATGTTTCCTAAGTCTTGAGTGAAATATTTGTCTCTGGCGTGATCGACGGTTGTGGTTGAAGCCTTGGAGATAGGAGGATGGTTGCACACCTCACAAGATTTTTGGTGGGACCCGATCAAGACATACAAGGTCAGTGATGAATGGTGTAGATTATCCATTGTTGATTAGACGGTGCTCACTGAAGAGTTTGGTGGGACCAAATAGTGGAAGATGACATATGCACAATGATGAATGGAAATGATTGAATGTAGAAGATCTGATGGTGCTCGCAGTGAATCTGGTGGGACTTGATACATTGACAGATTGTGACGTAGATGACCAGGTGGAAAAGAATGATTGATCGATATAGTAATTCACATCATTGTTGTGAATTAGGTGGTGATGACATGGACGACAAATGGAAATAGATCACAGTCCTTGCAAGGTTTGTGTGGGCCCATTGTCTGAGCTTGCTAGATGAGCAAATTTTAGACGCGTGTCCTAGTGGACCCCATGTATGGAAAGTGATGTATAAAGAGATCTATGATGTAGATCATTTGAAGATTGATCCAACAGTGTATGATAGTTAGTGAAGATTGATGATGGAGATTTAAAATATCATTTATTAGATGGTTGTGCTTTAAAGTTGCGTTAGTGTATGGAAAGCGTAGGATCGTGACGTAAATTCAGAAGATTGATGACTCAAATTTGAATGTAGTAATCACAAATGACTAACTCAACTTGTGAATGAGGTTTTCGACTAGTAACTGAAATAGATGAAGAATTAATTGGTCTAACTACACCCAATGACCAATGTAAATGAGATTTGATGCACACAACGATGACGAAAATTATAGAGGTGATCACAGAGACAAAATCAAGAACAAATTGAATAATTAGAAGAACTCATTGAATGCACAATCATATTTTAGGGTTTGGAAGAGAAAATGAAGAGAAATTATTTGTAACTAAATTAATTGTTGTATGGATTGATGCATCTAGGTATGGTGATATATGATAAACCTTATTAGATGTCTTAATAATGGTGTGTGGCTCAATGAATTGGTAGCTTTCTAGTGAAGCTAATGAATAAGGGAAACCCTAATATGATGCTAGGGATGATCTAGATGATGAAGTGGGTCCCGAGGTAGTAATTGTATATTGGTGAAAAAGAAAGATAATCGAGCATTGTCCAACGAATGTAGTAGCTGTGTATGATGTGTTGAATCCAAAAGTGAGGATAAGTGTGAAGAGTTTGCAAGTGCACAGAGTGCCTAATAGAGTGATGTACAATTGAGAATGCAGTAGACAAGAGAGTGCAGAGGAGAGGAGAGTGTAGAGCCGGGGTGTGTTGATGAGAGTGCATCTTTAGCAGTAGTAGTGTAAGCTGTTGGGTGTTCAACAACTCATTATATGTAATGGTGCATTTTTAGGTTGAGTAGAACTTAATTGTATGCACATATGAACTTGTAATCTTGTTGAGGTTGTAGCCTCATTGAACTGAGTTGTAGCTTAGATTAGGTGATTGTAGTTTCCTTGGAGTTGTAGCTCCTAAAATAGGGTGTAGTAGCATCCTTGAAGTTGTAGCTTCTAAATTAGGGAGTTGAAGTTTCCTTGGGTTGCATCCCTAAAATTTGGAACAAGGATTTCATTTGTGACGTTGGATTTGAGTAGTAGACTCAAGAAACTTTTGTCATCGTGGTTTTTTCCCATCTTGGGTTTTCCATGTATATCTAGGGTTATGAGTAGTTGTTTCATCTGCATGTGATTTTTATATTAGTTTATATTTTGATCTGCATATTTGAGTTGTAAGGTTTAATCTGTAAATAGGTTTTCAAGTCTAAAAGTTTTTATATTTACTGATTCACCCCCTTCTCAGTATACCATTGTGTTCTAACAATTTGTATCAAATCCCTAGGTTCCCTAGGAGAAGCTTAGTCAACTTAGGTAGATCTTGGATAAGCAAACACAATGTCATGCCACGAAGGTTCAATTAAGCCACCTAGATTTGATGGAACAAACTATGCTAAATGGAGCTCTTTGATGAAAGGATACTTAGGTTGTCTTGGACTTGATGTTTGGATGTTAGTTAAGAACAAATATGTTCCTCCTACTGATCCTATTGATGTTGCAACAAAGAAGGATTATGAGAATAATGAGAAAGCTTGGTTCACCATTATGAACAACTGGTCTGATTCTATGCATAGCAAGGTTATGCATTGTGAAATTGCTTATGATGTCTAGGAAAAACTGAAAAAGATCTATGAAGGATATTCCAAGGTGAAGTTGGAAAAGATACAAATACGGAGAGCCAAATTTGAAAGCTTGCAGATGATTGAAGAAGAAAAAATTGTAGATTATCTTTTGAGAGTTGATGATATAGTGAATTCTATTAAGGGATATGGCGTAGATCTGGAAGAAGAAGATGTTGTATTGAAATTTCTCAGGTCTATGATCCAACTAAATATGATGCCAATATTTCTATTATTGAAGAAGCAAGATAAATTGATAAACTTACTCTTGATGAGGTGCATGGCATAATTACTGCATATGAGATGAGAATGCCAAGTGCTAAATCATCTAGGAGAGAAGCTGTATTTAAGGTTGTCAAGATGAAGTTGATAAGAAAGACAAAGATGATGTCATTACATCTGATTATGCGGAAACTAGTGAGGAAGAAGCAAACTTCATAAGAAGACTAAGGAGAAGATTTGACAAGTATAAAGGTAAGCTCCCTTTTAAGTGTTTTGATTATGGTAGAATAGGTCATTTTGCTTCAAAGTGTCCATATGGTAAAGAAGACAGTTCCAAGCAAGATGTTAGCAAAAGGAAGAAAATGATTTATCCTAAAAGAAAGAACTTTGGAAAGAAGAAAAGTCTAAATGTAATCAATGAAGAATGTGAAGAATCTAATGCTAGTGATAGTTTAGAAGAGGATCAAGATCATGCCCTTGTAATGAGAGAAGATAGAAGAGGATTTCTATTTATGGCTAAAAAAATAGAAGATTCACATGAAGAAGAAGAGGAGGCAGTTGTTGATCTTGAAGGAGAATTAATTAGTGCTCTTGAAGATCTTGATGAACTAAGAGATAAATATGATGATCTTAAGAGAGAAAACAAGAAACCAAGAAAGAATTCTCAAAAGGAGACTGGCAGATTAACTCAAGAACTTGAGGAATCCAATAATGTGATAGTTGGTATGAAATTTCATGTAGAAGAGCTCAAAAGAGTTGAAAATGTTATGAAATTTAAACTGCAATTAGAGATGGATAGATGCTCGAAACTTGAGGAAGAAATAGTTTCCTAAAAAAGAGAATTGGAGAAAGCTAATGAGTAGATCAATAAAGGTCTGAAGTTAAAAGGTGGTACTAATATTCTAGATGAACTACTAAGTACTCAAAAGCCAATTAATAAAGAGAAATCAGGATTGGAACTTGAGAAAGGAAAAAGTTCATTTATTGATGCTTATACAAAGCTCTATGAAAGATTTAGAGAAGAAGAAAAATCAGTCCCCAATGGTGAAAAATATGACAAAGGAGAAGCCTCTGAAGATGAAAAGAAGTTAATTGCAGTTGAGAAATCTGTTAGAGAGAAGGAACCAATTGAAGACAAGAAAGTTAACAAGCCAACTCCTAATCAACAAAAGGAGAAGAAAAATACCAATAGAACAAACAATGGTGGTTTTACATGAGTACACTATCCAAGTTCAGACCTAGACAAAGATCTCCTCATCCAGCAGAAGGAAAATACATGACCAGGTACTCATCATACTTCAATGGGTATTGCTACACCTGTAACAATTTTGGTCATAGGGCTAGAGAGTGTAAATTCATGTCAAGGAGAAATAGAAATTTCATAAGCAAAAATCCATTTGCTCCTTTAGCTCATATGAATGAAGTTTGTTTCAATTGAAATAATTTCAGTCATATAGCTAGAAATTGTAGAGCAAAATTTGTAAGACCAAATGCTCATTCTGAGAAGAAGAAAAACACACCTCCCAAAGATGAAAAGAAAACTAAGGTCCTTGAGAAAAAAAGGAAGAAAAAGTTGAAAATAAACCTAAGAAGGTATGGAAGGAGAAAAAGGGGAATTCTGAGACCAGTCTATGATTTCCCAAACACCATTGCATGCAAAGGAACAAGATCTATGGATAATTGATAGTGGCTACTCCAAGCACATGACTAGAGATAAAAAGAAATTCATTTAGCTTGAAATGAGAAAAGGAGGTTCAGTAAGCCTAGGTGATAATACTGCTATTAAGATTCATGGTAAAGGAATTCTAAGCATAGATGGGAAGAAAAAAACTAAATACATGTGCTATATGTGGAGGGTCTAAAACATAATCTTCTTAGTGTTAGCCAGATGTGTGATAATGGATATAAAGTTGTATTTGATTTTAAAGGCTGCAAGATAAGAATGAATGGTATAAAAATTGCTTTGAAAGGGATAAGGACTGAAATTATTGAAAGTAATCTCTATAATCTATATGAAGTGGAAGGCCAAACATGTCCAATTAGCCAAGCAAATGAGAGCTAGTTGTGGCATAAAATACTGGGACATGTAAACTTTGACAATTTAGTAAAGATAAGTTCAAAAGGATTAGTTAGAAATATGCCTAATATTGCAAAGCCTAATAAAATCATTTTCCAAGGATGCCAGCAAGGAAAGAAAACAAAGTTTAAGTTTCCTACAAAGGATTATTCAAGTTCAAACCCTTGGAGATAATTCATACTGATCTCTGTGGTCCAATGAGGAAAAGGACGTCTCAAGGAGAAATATATTTCATGCTACTAATTGATGATTATACCAGAATGGAATATGTCACATTTTTGAGGGAAAAAACTGAGGCATTTGAAGCATTTAAAGGTTATAAGAAGTTGGTAGAAAATAACATTGCGAGAAGAATCAAATGTCTCAGGTCAGACAGAGGTGGAGAATTTATGTCAAGAGAATTCATGGAATATTGTGCTCACTTCATTAGAGAAAAGGTTGCAGATAAGGAAGTCAACATGGAGTATGTTCCAACAAAGGAACAAGTGGCTGATATATTTACAAAGCCTCTCCCTACAAAACACTTTGAATGCTTGAGGAAGAAGCTAGGAGTAGTTCCTCCCACCTCATATCACTAAACATTAGTGACAGGGCATATATCTAGGGGGAGCTTCATTGATCATTTATTTAACCTTGGTTAAAAATAGTGTGATCAAGTCATGTAAAATCTTGTTTTACAAATTTCTAATGACTTGATGGTTGTAGAGTTTGTCAAAATTAGTGCATTTCCTCAAGGGGAGTGTACCCTTTTCCATTGATGTCAAAGGGGGAGAAAATGTGATGCAAACGAAAAGCTTCCTTAGAAGAGAAGAGATGTATGTCATAGGAGGAGTTGTCGTGTTATAGTGTGAATAATCCAATTTGTTCAATGGTACTTGGTTGAGCAATTAGAGTTTTTCCATCAATTCCAAAGGGGGAGATTGTTATCAAATAGTTGTCATTGATGTCAAAAGTGCAAATCATGCAAGGAAGATTGTTGGTAGAATGAAAAAAGGTGAGTGTGAAGAACAATGGATTTGATGGCAGAATAAATAGCTGATTCGAACTGGGTTTTTCGAGAGCATTCTAGAGATGTGCTCTGCAGGTTGAGAAAGTGAAGGATGTGCCCATGAATGAATTATATTTTCCTTTAGGTGTTTTAAGGTTCATCTCTTAAAACCTAATGTATTTGTAGTCATGGCATCGTCTAACATGAATTCTATTTTTTCATTGACTGGTTGTAGCAGGTTGCAGGTCACTTAAGTGATAACTTATGTCATTCATTCCATGGAGATGACTGGCCCCTCTACCTAGCACTTTAAGGTTATACACTTCCATTATTTTGATGGAAAATGGCTTCTTTGTTAAGTCATAGAGTCCCAAGTTTTCCTAACCTATGTTGCAGAGTTCTCAAGTTTTGAAACCTCCTAACTTGGTGACTTACCGATGGAACGATAAGGAGTATGGAAGTGTTGTTGATGAGACTATATGGCATCGGTGAGACCCTTTTCAATGTCTCTCCGACATGGCGATGTGAAGGTAGTGCTCGAGTGGGACCTTGAAATAATGATGTGGGTGACAGAGCTGATGAAGCAGACGTATGGTGTGACAAGATTGAATGAACGGTAATCCACATCCTTATTGTGGATTATGAAGTAGTGACATGGCATCATGTGTAGATGTTATATTTCGACATTGACTTGTGTTTGGTAGTTATTGGTCACATAAGTTATAACTTACGTCATTGAAATCATGAGGGTGACTAATCCTTCACCTTGCAATTACCGGTTTGACACATATCCAACAACTATAATGTTTCCTAAGTCTTGAGAGAAATATTTTTCTCTAGCATGATCAATGGTTGTGGTTGAAGCCTTGGAGATCAGATGATGGTCGCACACCTCACAAGATTTCTAGGGGGACCTGATCAAGACCTGATGTCAGTGATGAATGGTGTAGATTATCCCTTGTTGATCAGACAACGCTCACTGAAGAGTTTGGTGGGACCAGATAGTGGTAGATGACATATGCACAATGATGAACTACAATGATTGAATGTAGAAGATCTGATGGTGCTCACAGTGAATTTGGTGGGACTCGATACGCTGACAGATTATGACAAAGATGAGTAGGTGGTGAAGAATGATTACTTGATATGCTAATTCACATTGTTGTTGCTAATTAGGTGGTGATGACATGGATGGAAAATGGCAATAGATCGCAGTGCTCGCAAGGTTTTTATGGGCCCGTTGTTTGAGCTTGCGAGATGAGTGAATTTTGGATGCATGTCCTGGTGGGCCCTATGTATGGTAAGCGATGTACAAAGAGATCTACAATGCATATCATTTGGAAATTGATCCAATGGTGTACAAAAGTTAGTGAAGATCGACGATGGAGATTTAAACAACTATTTATTGGATGGTTGTGCTTTAAAGTTGAGTCAGTGTATGGAAATTGCAGGATCATGGTGCGAAGTTAAAAGATTGACGACCCAAATTTGAATGCAGTAATCACAAATGACTAACTCAGTGTGAATGAGGTTTTCAACTGGTAACCGACATAAATGAAGAATAAATTGGTCTAACTGCACCCAACGACCACTACAAATGAGATTTGATGCACACAATGGCGGCACAGATTGCAGAGGTGATCACAAAGACAAAAATCAAGATTAGATCAAATAATCAGAAGAACACATTGACTGCAAAATCGGATTTTAGGGTTTGGCGGAGAGAATGAAGGGAAATTCTCTATAACTAAATTAATTGTTTTATGGATCAATGCATAGGTATGGTGATATTTGATAAACCTTATTGAATGTCTTAATAATGGTGTGTGGCTCGATGAATTGGCAACTTGTTGGTGAAGCTAACGAATAAGGGAAACCCTAATATGATGCTAGGGTTGATTTGGATGATGAAGTGGATCCTGAGGTAGTAATTACACATTGGTGAAAAAGAAATACAATTAGGCATTGTCCAAGGAATGTAGTAGCTGTGTGTGATGTGTTGAATCTGAAAGTGAGGAGAAGTGTGAAGAGTCTACTAGTGCACAAAGTGCCTAATAGAGTGATGTACAACTAAGAATGCAGTAGACAAGAGAGTGTAGAGTAGAAAAGAGTGCAAAGTAGGGGTGTGTTGCTAGAGTGCATCTTCAGCAGTGGTAGTGTAAGTTGCAGGGTGTTCATTGCAACAATTCATTGTATGGTGCATTTTCAGGTTGAGTAGAACCTAATTGTATGCACATATGAACTTGTAATGTTGTTGAGGTTGTAGCCTCATTGAATTGAGTTGTAGCTCTGATTAGGTGATTGTAGTTTCCTTGGAGTTGTAACTCCTAAAATAGGGTGTAGTAGCATCCTTGAAGTTGTAGCTTCCAAATTAGGGAGTTGAAGCTTCCTTGGGTTGTAACCCTAAAATTTGTAACAAAGATTTCATTTGTGACGTTGGATTTGAGTAGTAGACTCAAGAATCTTTTGTCATCGTGGTTTTTCCCATCTTGGGTTTTCCACATATATCTAGTGTTATGAGTTATTGTTTCATGTGCATGTGATTGTTATATTGGTTTATATTTTTATCTGCACATCTAAGTTGTAAGGTTGAATCTACAAATAGGTTTTCAAGTCTAAAAGTTTTTATATCTACTGATTCACCCCCTTCTTAGTAGATCATTGTGTTCTAACACACCTTTCTCTAAATTTGTTGATTTTCTCCCTCAATTTTTTGATGTATTCATTTTCTTCTTTGACATTTTCCTTTAGATATCTATTTTCACCTTCAGTTCTTTCAAGATCTTCAAGAGAAACTTTGAGTTCTCCATTTATATCAAATATACAATCTTCTTCTATAGATCTAACAACAAGAATCTCTTCCGGAGTAGTAGGTAATCTTCTAAAATCCATGTGTTCAACCTCTAAGATCTTCCCAAAGTAGTTAAGCTCCTTCCAAGGATCTAGGCTTTGATACCAATTGTTGAACACCTAGAATACTAAGAGGGGGGGTGAATCAATATTCTTTTAAACCACTTAAATATTTAAAAATTCAATAATTATAGAATATTCAATTATAGTAATGAAAGAAAACATGAAAACATCCAACAACATCACATAACACATGAACACCAGGATTTTTACATGGAAAACCCAAAATGGGAAAAACCACGATGAGGATTAGCTCACAATATATTTTAATAGGTTATAGTATATTATAAAAGTGCTCACTACAGGTGGACTCACTTCCCACTAAGAAAAGAAAAGAGATAGAAGATATTGTGGAACACAACCAAGTGTTGAATTGTTACAAAATGCATCTACAATATGTCAAAATACAGTTCCATTGAAGTTTATAATACAAACTCAAAAATCTTCATACTGATATGAATTAATACTCTTCTCTGCTTTGCATTCACACTAAATTTGCACAATTCACATTCACTAACTCAATTCACATGTCATCATCCAAAAACTATTGAAAAATATCTAACTTATATGCTTGTTTCACTCATAACATCAATTAGGTTGGCCTAATTAGATGTAATACAAAAAATGTAACTTGTTGGCTCAAGATCTATCGAAACATGCTTCACACCAAGATTCAAATCTCAAAACACTTTGAAATAGGTTGGCATGGATCTATAATAGATCCCACATAACTCCACAATACTTATTTAAGATTCACATACATTCAAACCTATTAGGTTGGTATCACAGAGGGTCTAATATAAAAATTCTCCAACTGTAAACCCAAATTTAGACACATGAACCTCAAAGCATCATTCCAACTAGAATGCACACTCATCTAATATCTATCAACACTTCCAAAACTCCACAAAAGCCAAAAACCAATCCGTGGAGAAGTGCAGACTCATCAACTCATATATACTAAACTAGAAATGTTTGAAACTACCAAGCCAAACTTCTGTTACTCATAACTCCAAAACTAGAAACCAAAACAAGTTGAAGTTCTAGAATTAAGTTCTACTATCCAACAAAATTATGCTATAAGAATAGAGAAATATATTCAACAATGAACCAATGTGGACCTAATAATCAATCCCCTGTACACAAAATCATTAGTATTAACACTTAGTTAATTTTCATCACAATTATCTTCACCAGATCAAACCTTCTTACAAAATTATCTTTCACAATCATCTTCAACCATGCTCATGACATCCAAACTAATTTGCACCATCGTCTTTGTACTGGGATACAATGTTGACATCAGTGAGAACACTGTAATGCATAATTGTATGCACCACATGCTCATGTTTCCAACAAATGCATTAGTGACATCTCCTCAATTTCCAATAGTGACACCATAAATTGAGCCAGAATGGTGAAATAGATTTAAAATTGTTGGTGAATAAAAATATGGCTCTTAGTTTTTCAAATTATTTTGTGGACTTTTATTTCTACAAACATTCTATTTGTAAGACATAATAGTGTTAATTTTTCTTTTAAAAACACTAGGGTTAAATTTTGGGTAATAAATTGTAATGTGTTTGGCCATATCACGTATTTGAATAAATATTGTGCTATGTTTGTTTTGTTATTGAGCAGTATATACACATTTGTGTTTATTTTTTGAAATATAAATCTACATTATTTTTTGATTTTAAAGAATCTAAGGCACATGTAGAAAACTAGGTAGGTAAGGAGATAGAAGTCTTGAAGTAAGATAATGGGGGGACTCTTGTTGATGTAGAAGTATTTGAGTTCACAAGCAATCTTGCATCACTTAAAAATAAAGACAAGATAAGATGGTATGGAATTTAGGTTTTGCTATTTGTGATTTAGGTGAGATGAAAAATTTAAATGAAATGAAGAGTCAATGCATGTTCCATTTGAGTTTATTAGCAATATAATATTTATCGTGCATCTTTATCAACATCAAATAATATGGTTACAACTTTTGCAACTTGCAATCTTCTACATCAACATGATTTTACTTCATCAACCACTATTGGGAACTTTAGTAGCCATTGCTATCATCTTTGTTAACAATATGAACTCACTTATATAGCTAAAACTTTAGTAGTAATCCCATGAGTAACTTCAAAAATACCATGAACTTACTTTGGTTGCAATATAATTTTTGTAGCAACTAATACAACACAATGTGAAAGACAATTGGCTAAGGAAATTCTTGATGACATGTATCTCTATTGACACTTGAAGGGAATAGGAGATCCCAAAAATTCATCTGAGAACCAGTATATGCCTCCAGTATCTATCATTTATTTTTTATTTTTGTGATACAAGCATACACAACTATGTCTTAAAGTGAAAACAAACACAGTTTAATTTCCACCATATCAACCCTTAGAGGAAAGAAATGTAATTTTTAGATCTAGGATAATTTGTACAATATAGCAAAATGTAAATTAACATTTAAAGAATAGAAGAATAGACATAAGATAAAGAACACATATATACATGGGGAAAACCCTTTTAGGTAAAAAACCCCACACTCCAACAACACAAATAATTTGTATTATCAACAATAAAATAGTAACAATACAAATATTGAGTCTATGCTCATGTAGGCTTGAACCAATGTATCTATCCATAACAACAATGTTACAATACACTTGCAGGATCATAGCTTGAAATTGGAAATTACATCTTGCTCTTCTAGGGAAAATTTGACAACATAACCCCTGTGAACCGAGCTTCTCTCACATCTCCTCTAGTATAACACCTGTATTTATAGAGTATATAGTACCTAGGATAGAATTTTCCATTAACCCATGCACATGCATAAACATGAAACAAGAAATGAACTACATGCAAAAGCATGCAACATGCACATGCAAAAAAAACACCTATCAAAAATATGGGTGTCCACATTCCAAGTTTGACTCAACTAGGAATAGAAACTACATCCATACACAAATCCCTTTGCAATTAGAAACATCCAATCTTGAATTTTCAAAGTGGGTGCCAACTTCTTCAAAAATAGGTACATGCCATAGTTAACTCAACATGCCTTGACACATGTTGCCACCATGCAACTTCGAGAAGTTTTTACAAACTCCTCTCTCCAAATGAGTGCCCGCGTGACAAGTGGCATTATGACACACCTCCATGAAGTATGCAAAAATATCAATCCTTAAAATAAGTGCTTGGGTGACAAGTGGCACTCCGTTGAACTTCACACCTTGCATGTAGGTTATAACTCTCGCTGATGGGTCCCACAAAGTGCTATGACAACTATTATAATTGGAAATGTAGGAAATATCAATATTTTCACAATTATTTATCTCTCTAAGCATAGGAAAATCTGAATCTGGGTTTATTGTCATTTTGTGAGATTTATAATGTTTATCTCCTGTATACGTGACAACTGTTACTTTGGAAAGAGCTGAATATAGTTCTGGTGATTTATGTTACAAGCTGTTGTTTCTGTATCTGTTCTTGCATGTTCATGAATATTCTGATTGTATTTTGCATTCATTCAAAATTCAAGCAAATGACTCATGTGTACTGAAAACAAAAAAAAACTTCATTCCATCAACAACACATCCTTATGAGTATTGAAAAAAGATTAATATCAGAACTGAGAAAGCCTATTAAATTTTGGTTATATTTTGATTTTTTATCATTGAATCAATTTTTAGACTGTATTTTTTAAATCTAAATAATTATTTTTAAAACTAAGATATGACTAACCAAAAAAACAGAATAAAACATCCTAAGGCTTAAAAATATAATTTTCCACTTTATTGCTTAAGATGAGGAGGGTTCATTCTAAACATTAATAAACATGAAACGCACATAAATTTCACCACCTTTCATGAGTATTTCTTTTCACATTATAGAATAGGGAATTTTTAATTAAATCTTTCAACTGTGACAGCATTTTTTCACTTTTTTCACCACCTTAATACAGCTATTCAATTCGACCGCATTCTTTAATGTAACCATTCAATTTCACCACAGGAAGATTTTTTTCCACATAATCGGTTCAACATTACACCTTCTTATATGCCCCCTTCCCCTACACATATATTCTCTCCATTTATCCATGTATACAAATTATTCCTATATTATATTTAAGATTCAATCTAATAATTTATTGATGCTGTCAGACAAAACGAACATAGGTATAAATGAATGAATTTGTCCATTGTTTTTTTTATATTGAATCAAGCAATTTGTCCATTGTTAGATCGTCACAATAAGCTTGCAAATACAACCAAACTAAACGTACGCGGCTGCAAACGTCTGTACGAAATAATTTATGCAGTGCTTGTCGACAAATAACCGGTTGTACTTTGTTTGGAAGATATGCCCAATTCTCCAGTGAAGAAACTCCTTTCGCAGCAATCAATTCTTGACTGTCAGATTTATGCTACCGGCCGGTTACAAGTTTTCCAACACAAGACCAGCTTGGATATCTTGAATTAAGTAATAACTGCCCATGATTTTGTCAAATCATTACCTATCGGTCCAAAACAGCAGGGGGACTTTTTGTAAATGCATGGCCGCTTGAAAGGTCAGTGTAATGCAAAATCACATCCCTCAGACAAGCAGGTTTTGCTTTTGCGCAACCCAAACATGCCACCTATATTTCATTAATATTTTTCACAACAACAAAAAAAAAATACATTTGCTCAGACGAACTTTCCTGCATTGCCAGAAAGTCAAGTATAGAATGGCCGGTGGATTAGAAAATGACTGCCCATTTATCTTAGTTGTAAAAAGGGCGCATTCAACCTTTGCCAATTAATTACTCTCAATGTCTATACATTTAAGACATTCTTTAGAATAATAGTTATAGTCAATTAAAAATAAGAAACGTTTTTCAACTCCAAGGAAAAATATAATCTACTGTTTAATCGTAACAACCTAAAACAAAATTTTGGTTAACTGGAGTTGTGTATGAAACTGCCAGTCAATCAATCACATTTCTACGAATTTTACGTGATGGGTAGTTGTTGATCTAGCCTACCATTCAAATCCAACATTTGCATTGAATGCTCCTCTTTCCCTGCAACGTAATCTCAACTAGCCTACCATTCTCATTTCGTACGAAATCCGTTAGTTCCCATCTGACAGTCAAAATTTCAAAACTTAATGTAAAGACTCTTTCAAATTGTATATGTTATATATTCTTCCATTGGTAAATCATAGTTTAAGCTCAACTATTTCCCTCCTCCGCTATTCATTTTCGCCCCCTATAACCCACAATTTCTCTGTACAGGCACTAGTTTGCAGCAATTCAGAGCATCCTCGTTTCCCTTCACGCAGGTTATCTAAAGTAACTTTATATCCAAAATCATTGCTGCACGTCTTAAAGCAACTTGATATGTCAACCACTGTAGCCAAAAAGTAAAAATTCTGATTATTCAGAATGGGTCCTCTTCTTCTCACAAAGTTTGTTCATCACTACGAGGAATCATAAAAGTGATTCGAGATTTCAGTTCCATGATTGAAGGTGAGTATATTTATATATAGCAGTTTCTGCATTTTTTCTCGTGCCTTTTTTGGTCATACATTATTTTGACAGCATAACGTTGTGTCTGCGCGCAGCAGTTGCTCAGAAAACTCAAATGCGTATGTTGAAGGAGCTTCATACGTGCCCGTTGATCATGTAGCTGCCCTGCGTAGACAAGCCTACATTAACCACAACATCCCGGCAGTTTTCAGTAAGCCGCAGGAATACGGATGCTATTGAGAGGTAAGTGGCATTCTCTTTTATCCCCATATAATTGTATGTGAAATTGTGTTTTCATATTAAGTAGTGAAATGAATTTGTGGATGATATATAAAATCATATTTTCATATTGAATAAAAAATTCGTAGATGATATAATTCAAAACCAAATTTGTTTTCACTCATAGTAGCTCTGAATTGTTCCAACATGAATTGGGTCTTTTTTTGGCATGGGTCACAATGCAACTATAGTAAGTTTCCTATGTTTAGAAACACAAATTAGAATTACCCATTTGATGTATTTGATATATAAGGAAAAACTTTACATACATATAATCTTAAATTATATAGAGATCGAGGTTGCGAATATTACACAGAAGTGGTGTTTTGAGAAAGAAAAGCCTACCCAGATCGCAACAGAAACAAATTACTACCAACTACATTGATTGAAGACTTAGGTGAACTGTCAGGATTTAATAGCCGCTCACATGTTAATAGTTAATAGTTGTTACAGTGTTGTGTAAGACTTTTTACTTATTATCTGTAAGACTGCACAGCTTCTGAGTCCTTTTCCCTGAAGATGAACAATTATTAAGTCAAATAGACTCTAGAATATACGTGAGACGGCTAGATATTTTAAGGCTATTCATCTCTAATAGTCTATCTTCCCATACCTAACAGTCTATACCATGTAGAACGTCAGCCAAACGTATGGATTGAATTCACGAGACCTTTAAGAAATATTTACTTAGCTGTCGAGGCGGTACAGTAGAGGGGAAGGTACGTCGTCCCTTGCGAAGAGGTTCTAAAGCTCTGGTTGAAAACAGAGGGTTCATGACATGGTAAGAGAAAGGGTGGCCTTAATTAACAGTGCAGATGCGCCTTACATTTAAGCTGAAGAGTAAGGAAGACGATGAACAAACGTACGCCATACTCGTAAAAAAGGAATAATATATCACAAGTAGTCTTTGAATTCACAATATAAGATGAAAGGAAGAAGAGTTATCCATGTAACGTGTACCACAATAAATCTTTTATTGAAGATTAATATCGATATGAATTTAAAAGAAATCTATAGAAAATGGAGGATTTAATAATTAGCAGTGCTATTTCATAGAGAAAGAAAGAGTGCAAGGTAGCAGATTTAGCACCACGAATAGTGGCGTTTACTAATTAGCTTTTCAATATTTATTTGATGTGTTTTGTTCTATACGAAAACTAAAAGTAATAATATATATAGAATTTCAATTAATAATAGTAAATATATATATGCATATTTCATTTTACAGTAATTTTGTTATTATTGTATAAAATTTAATCATTTATAAATATAATAATATAATTTTTATTTGATTTCTATGTATTGTCAACATTAATAGATGCATCAAAATATATTTTATAATTTGTGTGAATGTTTTAAAATCATAGTTTTTTTTTTTAAATCCCATCAAACTACAAAAGACAAAAATTATACAACACAATTTTAATATTTTAATATTAATATTGATGATTTAATTAATTTTCAAGATACATGTATATTTATAAACAAATTTTAAATAATAATCTTATCTTTAACATTAAAATTACAACACAAAAACAGCTAAACCTTTTTTTCTTAACCACAAAATTTGAAAAACATTACTACTAATTTTGTAATTTTTATAAACCCCTTGTCTTTGCAATTAGTGTTCTTTAAGATTAAAGACTTTTCATGTGAGTGGCATTCAAATGTACTCTTTTCTTATATACAATGTTGAACCAGATATTCTTACAATTTTATATTTATTGAAATATTTGAAAATAATTTATTATTATTTATTTATAATTATAATTTTTTTTCTTAAAATAATATCAGCTAAAAGTGAAATAGTTTTAGATAATTATTAAATAAAATTCATTTTTGATTAAATAAATTACATTATAATATGTCTTAGATTTGTATGTGTAACAAATACAAAAAATAATATTTTATAATTTGTGTGAATGTTTTGAAATTATAGATTTTTTTTTTTAAATATCATCAAACTATTAAACACAGAAAATTACACAACACAACTTTACTAGTTTTTATATTAATGATTAAATCAATTTTTCAAGATACATATATATTACAAATAATTTTTAATTAATAATATTATCTTTAACATTAAAATTACAACATAAAAAACCTAACCTCTATTTTTAAACCACAAAATTGACAAACATTACCCACTAATTTTGTAATTTTTATAAATCCCTTGTCTCCTCAATTAGTGTTCTTTAATGATTAAAGGCTCTTCATGCCAGTGGCATTCAAATGTAGTCTTTTCTTCTATAAACCTGCATGTGTCAATTTTACTACTCAATGTTTTGAATCATATTTTAATATTTATCATTAGAATGTAGATATTACAATAATGATATGGTATAATGAATGATTTTCAATTTGATTAATGTTTATGATCATATTTTATTAATGAAATAATCTAAAATATTGGTGAATTTTTTTTGCATTCTCAAATCTAAAAATATCAATTATATAATATTATAGATCTTTAATGGATTTAAATTAAATATATTTTAAAATTACTTTAAAAAATTAAAATTCTTACAATAGTTTACAAATATTAAGTCAAATAGACTCTTAGAATATACGTGAGACGGCTAGATAATTTAAGGCTATTCTTCTCTAATAGTCTGTCTTCCCATACCTAACAGTCTATACCATGTAGAACGTCAGCCAAACGTATGCATTGAATTCACGAGACCTTTACAAAATATTTACTTAGCTGTCAAGGCGGTACAGTAGAGGGGAAGGTACGTCGTCCCTTGCGAAGAGGTTCTAAAGCTCTGGTTGAAAACAGAGGGTTCAGCACATGGTAAGAGAAAGGCTGGCCTTAATTAACACTGCAGATGCGCCTTACATTTAAGCTGAAGAGTAAGGAAGACGATGGACAAACGTACGCCATACTCTTAGAAAAGGAATAATATATCACAACGAGTCTTTGAATTTACAATATAAGATGAAATGAAGAAGAGTTATCCATGTAACGTGTACCACAATAAATCTTTTATTGAAGATTAATATCGATATGAATTTAAAAGAAATCTATAGAAAATGGAGGATTTAATAGTTAGCAGTGCTATTCCATAGATAAAGAAAGATTGCAAGATAGCATATTGAGCTCCAAGAATAGTGGCGTTTTTTAAATAGCTTTTCAATATTTGGTTGATGTGTTTTGTTCTATACGACACCTAAAAGTAATAATATATATAGAATTTCAATTAATAATAGTAAATATATATAGAGAGTACAGTAATTTCTTTATCATTCTATAAAATTTAATCATTTATAAATATAATAATATAATTTTCATTTGATTTCTATGTATTTTCAACATTAAAAGTGTATCAAATTGTGTGAATGTTTTAAAATCATAGATTGTTTTTCAAAATCCCATTGGACTACAAAACATAAAAATTATACAACACAATTTTAATATTTTTATATTAATATTGATGATTTAATTAATTTTTCAAGATACATGTATATTTATAAAAAAAATAAAAAATAATAATCTTATCTTTAACATTAAAATTACAACACAAAAACAGCTTAACCTTTTTTTCTTAACAACAAAATTTGAAAAAAGTTACTACTAATTTTGTAATTTTTATAAACCTCTCGTCTTTGTAATTAGTGTTCTTTAAGATTAAAGACTTTTAATGTGAGTGGCATTCAAATGTACTCTTTTCTTATATACAATGTTGAACCAAATATTCTTACAATTTTATAATTATTGAAATATTTGAAAATAATTTATTATTATTTATTTATAATTATATTTTTTTCTTAAAATAATATTAGTTAAAAGTGAAATAGTTTAGATAATTATTAAATTAAATTTATTTTTTGATTAAATAAAATATATTATAATATATGTTTTAGATTTGTATGTATAACAAATATAAAAAAATATATTTTCTAATTTGTTTGAATGCTTTGAAATTATAGATTTATAAAAAAATCTCATTAGACTATAAAACACAAAAAATTACACAACACAATTTTAACAATTTTTATATTAATATTGATGATTTAATCAATGTTTCAAGATACATATATATTATAAATGGTTTTTAATTAATAATATTATATTTAACATTAAAATTACAACATAAAAAGAACCCAACCTCTATTTTTAAACCACAAAATTTGCCTAAACATTACCCACTAATTTTGTATTTTTTATAAATCTCTTGTCTCCTCAATTAGTGTTCTTTAAGATGAAAGTCTCTATGTCTTATTTGGTTTTGGTGTGGAAAAAATATGGAAAGCTGAATAGTTTAAAGTTAAACGAAATATGAAATATATATATATATATATATATAGATACACACACACACACACATATATATAATGATATCAATTAAAAGTGAAATAGTTTTAGATAATTATTAAATTAAATTTATTTTCAATAAAAGAAAATATATCATAATAGATGTCTATGAATTTGTATGTGTTAATTTTACTACTTATTGTTTTGAATCATATTTTACAATTTATCATTAGAATGTAGATATTACCATAATGATATGGTATAATGAATTATTTTTAATTTGTTTGGTGTTTATGATCATATTCTATTAATGAAATAATCTAAAATATTGGTGAATTTTTTTACATTCTCAAATCTAAAAATATCTATTATATAATATTATAAATCTTAATGGATTTAAATTAAATATATTTTTAAATTACTTTAAAAAATTAAATTCTTAAAATAGTTTACAAATAAATATAAATGTTTGTATTAATTATTATTTGTAATACAATTATTTTTCATTTTTGAAGGACATTTTATGGAGATAATTAGATTATATTTCCACATTTATATTATTTTATAAAATTATAATATTATGAAAGAGTTGAACCTAATTCAATCTATGCTACTACTAGTAGCAAGATCTAATCTATTAAAATTTTCTTCAAATAAAATCCAACTCTATCACACATTCTAAAAAATTAAATCTTAATAATAATTAATATATATACTATCATCCTTATCAATTAAATTCAATCAAAATTCATCTAAAATATTTTTTTATTATTGATCATTTATTTTAAAAATAAAATTATAATTGATAATTTTATTGTATTAGTGATATGAGATTTCCACAATCCATTTTGAACGTAATTATGTTGCTTCTGGATTTGATTGTATGTAATATTTTTTCTCAACATTTCATATCACACTATGTGATCCATAATTATGATATAGAATTGAGGAGCTCCAAAATATTGTTGGATCATGGAGTGTGATCTGAAATGTTGATAAAAAAACTTACATATCAACTTACACATAATCAAATCTAGAAGCAACATAATTACAAATATTATTGTAATTTATTGTTTTATAATTTTTATTTGTTGATGTTGAATAAGTGTTGTAATTTTTATGATTAATAATTAAAATAGATTCAATTGTTTTGTTAGATGCCTATTTTAAGATTTTCTATTTTCATTCATGTTTTAAATTATTAATATTTATCTTTTAATTTTTTATAGAATATGTGAAATTACTTTTGATGCATACATTCTTAAAAATGATTTAAAATATATTATTTTTGTTTTAGAATTTTTTTAAACTTTTACAATATATTTTTTATTATACTAATTTCTAGATAAAAATATTATATACAATCTTCTCTATTTTATGACTTTTAAAATCTATTATTAACTAGACTATTTTTTATTAATTGTTTATAACATATTTAAAATTTTCTCTTATATTAACATTGATTTGTCTCTAAACAAACTTTATTAAACATATATTTAAAAAAACATTTATACATTTATTTACTTGAACTTCCAAAAGAAACTAAAATAATTGTCCATAGAAATGTTAATAAACATCCTTAAAAATTTAAAACCATGTAATTTTCTAGAGAGTTTGTGCGTTTCAAAAACAAACATTACTTGAATACTTCTCTAGTCTTTATTTCAAATAATAATATATGCATATTATCATTTTAGGAATCAAAAATTTAATTTTTAAACTACAATTATTATTAATTTTTTAATTTTTAATTAAATTTTAAAATTATGTATAATCATTAAATTAATTTTATATATATCAATCACATATCTACTTTGATATAGGCTTATTCCAAAATATTAATATTTAAATAAAATTGCTTATTTGTTAATTAATTTTTTTAAATAATTAAAAAATTTAAGAAAAATAAGTATCATATTTTTCACTATGATCCATATTTTTCTCATTTTTTATTTTTATTTTTGAATGAATAAAATTTAATTTTATCAATTTAATTATATTTAAATTATTCATTACAATCTCTCCTTAAAAATAAAATATTATTTTAAAATAATTAATAATAAAATTTAAGATTGTCACAATACTTTCTTAGAATTAAAAATAATAATTCAAAATATATAATTACATTAATAATAATACACTACAAATGCAACCATTTTCAAACCAATTTTAAATTCAAAACCTCTCACTTTTAGTTGATTACCTTGGATATTGTATTTATGTATATTCATATGTCATAAACACATAAATATAAAATAAAATAAAAATGTAATTGAATCTCTCATAGCATAAAACATTTACATCAACATTACAATATTCCATTGGTACATTACTTTGGGTTGTTTTTTAAAATGGTGGGGACCCTTTTTCCTACTTATCTAATAAAAAATATTAGATTAACACATGCCTCATTATAAACATTATAAATATTTTTGAAAAATATAGTAACTATCTTTGTGTTGTAAGGTTGTTCTCATAGAAATTTTGGAGAAATGTGCAATGTGAATGGTTTTAAAAATGACATTTATAATGTTGATTTTTGTCACTTTTAGCCTCCATTTCATTAAACATAATCCTTAGAAGGATCAACTCATAGGTGCAAATTATTATAGGGTGTAGGAAACATCAATATCGGTTTTAACCATAATTTCATGATTAGATCATTGTTCTTCCATATTATTCATGATACAAAGAAAATTTGTCACATCAAAATAGCTAAGATTCAACTCTTTTCAATTTATTAGTACATTAATGAATCTCAATGCTAAAATATCACTAAATAAAACTAATTGTAGGTTGTGTTTACATTCCTTAAATATTAGTAGACCTACAATATCTAGCAAAACATAGGGCTTTGATTTAGATTAAATCCTTCTTCTAATAATTCATATTCCTTTGGTTAATATTATATCACCCACTTTGATTTAAAATCATCTATTATTTCTAGCTTAGATTCACTCTTATGCAAAGGACCTCAATATGTTTTTTCTACATTTTTGTAACCAATTTGTTGATCCTTAATGATATCATATCCTTGTACCAAAAGGATAGTGGAGTATATTCTATGAATACATTATTTCAATATATGTCTAACCTAACATCTTTCATAGATATTTTACCATGTTTCCTTCTATATTATATGCTTCCACTTGTTTATGAGATTCATTATTCTTACACAATGTCCATAACTAGTGATGTTAACTTATTATCTAGTACCTCTACTTATTTTCATGGTATATATTTAATATGGAACTCAAATACATGTTTCATCAATTCATGAAAATGATTTATATTCTACCTCACATGATGTTAATATGCCTAAATATGATGAAATTTCTCATACAACTCATGATAACCCACATGCTTTGTTTCATTACCTCATGATAAGATAGTTGATATTAATTTAGATTCACATATTATTAGAGAACCATTAAAAAATACATTTAATTGAAATAAATATGCACATTTAAATGTTAGATCTTTTATTTCTTCATATTATGTGATAAAAAAATACATGTAACTAATATATTACCCATTCACTTAATCTATGTTCTTATCTATATTCAACATATTCTTAGTCGTCACAACATAACTTTACACAACATAATTCCATGTGATACTCAATACCTTATACTAACACACATCCTCACACCATTACTTTCTCACACAACTCAGCCTTCACATGGATCCATATTCTTAGGATTCATCCAACCAACACTATACTTATTTGAAAATTGGTACAATATGAGCTCAACACTTGTCACATCTCTATCGATATCCAAATTGCAACATATGCATGCTATATTTGTAAGCATATTATCGAATCCTAAGTAACAATTCTTTTTTTATAAATAGTTTTCAATTAGAAGTTATGGATAAAGAACTTCCAATCAAAAATTTATTTCACACATAATATTGTATAAATATTCTTTCATGCAATAAAATTACATTGTAAAGTCTTTGACTCTTCTTAAATGCGGATCTGCATGTTAGTCTCAAGTTTCATATGCTCTACAAATGATGAAGTTATTAATTTAATCTATAGATATATCCCTTAAACCTCTTGGGGTTTGGATAATTATGAGCATATCCATGATGATATATTTTTTAAAATACATTTGAAACAAATTTAGTTAATAGAACATTATAACTATTTGATTAATTTCATGTTTATCATACTTCATTCTATTTCTTATCATGTGTTATGATTGATCACCTCACTTTTTTTCTTAGACTTTGTTTTCACAGCGACTCAATTTTTTAACCTATGCTCTTTAATGATACAATATTTTAAATTCCCATAATTATTGCAACTATTTTTTTATGGTGCATTATCTTATAAGGATGATAATTTTTCCTATACCATATATGATTATAATGTTTTTGCATACGTATATGCCATCCCCTTATTGATAGCCAATCTAAGAAATCTCTTTTTTTCTTTGTGTGTTACCATTTTTTCCCTCCATGTTAATAACCATCTATAAAGTATGAATTAGGGATTTGTGTTAGTACTAATTCTTTCTCTATGGAATCCATTCCAAACCCTATACATTAAGGTTGTGCATTATTTTTTAAGTATTTTTTTTCTAATAATCATTGAAGTAGTCCTTTTGTTAGATTTTATATCCTCTATGTGAATATTCCATTTTTGTGCCCCTATTAAGCTTCCAAAAAGTAGTAGTGGAAACCTAGTTCATAATTCCTAAGTATTTTTCCTTTTTCATATGGACTTTTATTCTAATTAAGCATTGAATTATAGTAAGTAGTAAACTATCACTTAAGTGGATTCCTAATACTTGTGAAGTTATCAATTACTAGTTCTAGAGCTTACATAAAGTTGACTTAGCCAATATATCTTCCTCTTCACTTATGCTCTTAATGTTACACATACTAAAATAAATTAGGCATCTAAGGTATTTTAAAGTGGTATGCACATGGTCTAATGTGGCATAGTATTAGGTGCCCTTGGAGTCGTGTTTGTGTGGGATTGAATCTCTATGATTGGTTGAGACAAAGTATGGTGGGCCCATAGAGAAATTTTTACAAGCATTGATTGGGTATAGGAATGGCTAATTTTTGTTGATTAAATGAAAAAATTATGTCAATAGATAGTTATTTTGTGACTTTGTTTATGTTTAATAGCAACTGAAAAATGATATATGGTACATATAGAACACTTGGTAGCTTTTATTGGTTAATATGTGTGTACATGGGTGATCACATGGGCCCTCATTATAAATGAACTAGTTGTAACTTACCACATAGTCCAGTGGTTTACGTGTGGTGGGGGTCCATGACATATATTTACTAAGTGAAAAAGAAGGATACATGGAATTCCTAATTGAATAATAATATGTATATAATTTATTGGAATTCACATTCCTCACTTATTGATAACCTTTCATAATGTACTAAGCCATTGATCTAGTGGGTTGATGAGTGTGACAAATTCAAGTCATTGATCTTCTCCATAGACACACTAAGTCATTTAACATTAGGGATTTATTATGACTAGTCTAAAGTGATCTCATTTTATGGTGGAGTTTCAAAGTGAAGTTAGGATTTTCACCTCAAAGCCACTTGTTCAATTCTTATTTCACCATAATGAAACAATAAAAGAAAAAATATTTGCATCTTTTAACTATATCATTTTATTGCTAGACATTAATCTTAGACATTGAACTTGAGAAATTTGATTAGAATGATGTTTATTGAACCTAAAAATATTGATAAAAGGAAAGATAATTACTTTCAATAAAAAATTGGCTTTATGTGTCATGACTTCATTAGTTAGAAGGTGAATGCATGGATGAACCATAAGGGCTTATGTCATATGGATCAATGGAAGAGTGTTATGTAGTTTGGGGGGAATATATTGGGATTTAATTTAGGTATGATTTCTAATGTGCTCATATATGTTTTAATCATTAGCACAATGTTTTGTGGTTTGCATGGTATTATGATAGAAAATGCTATAAATGGTGTCAATTGGGTGGATAACTTAGATTGTATATGGTGAGATAATTTTTTTTTTTTTTCGTCATTTGTCATTAGATAAAGAGAGTGATGAGTCTACATGGAGTACTAACAAATGAATGAAAATTATTTTGGGAATCTTTATAATGTTGAATGTACATGTGATGTATATAATAGTTATTACACTACAACTATATGATGAAATTGCATGGACCTTCACAAATGCTTCACTCAGTTCCCTCCTTTTCAATGATCTTTATAGTGGTCATCCTAGTTGAAATTTCAAAGGTATTATTCTAGAAAATATATTATGAAGTTATCAAAAAAGTGGAAGGGATAGGAGTTTTTCTAGTTAATTAATGTAGTTACAATTGTTGTGGATAATCAAATGCATTGATTAATAGGTTGATAAATTTTCTATGGTATTGTATGGGTGTGGTGATAATATGAGATGGTTTTTAAAGGAAAACATAATATTAATATCATCTTCCTGATCAAAGGAGGTAGCTAGGGAGTTTATTAAAATAAGAATGAGACTTTTCTTATTAGTAGTTATTAAGAACATGAAATGAGTCCTTATGGTATGGCCTATTTGGAACCTAAGACCAATAGTATTTAGTTAATATAGATAATAAATTTATAAATAATGTATGAGAAGCACTAGTTCTATATGTGTCTCCCTTCACAGAACAAGTGTAGGCTTGGAAATCCATGTGCCATATTTTTGGATAGCTGAGTATGTCTTGATATATAGAAGAAAAATTGTTATTTTGTACATAGTTTAATATCTCTCAATTTACAACTAGTTAGTTTTATTACATTGTGGATACTTGAGAATTTCTTAATTCACATGTGGAGTGGTATTCATATGGATAGTTGAGTATGTCTTTATTCACAAGAGAAGTGGCATACTTTTGAAAATATGAGTATGTCTTGATTCATAGGTATTGTTGGGAAATTATGACATCTAAATAGACATAAGTAGTATTGGGTGTTTTGAGTAGATTTGTATCATGTGTAATCTACATAGTGAATAGATGTATGCACAAGAGTGTTAAGAACATGATTTTAGAAGAAGTATGAAGTGAAAGAAAACATATTTTTTCTCATATAAGAGTGTTTGGATGTATGGTATATGCACATGTCCTAGATGATTTGATAAATAAATTTGATAAAAAGTAAGAAAAATATATCTTTGTCAAATAAAATGAGGACACAAAAGCTTAAAAAATACATATAATATAATAATTATAAGAGTAATAATCAAAGAGACGTGAAATTCATAGAAGAAGAAGAATGAAGTATATTTTGGAGAAAATTGTGAGTATTACAATGGGTTAACACACAATGATAGACTGTGATGGACCATGACTCCTCCCATCCTTTTGAAAATTTGAACTCATGTTTCAAATGGCCCTCTCACTCCCTTGCCTCCTGCTCTCTTGTGCTTCTACTTGCTTCGTCAAAATGTGAACTAGTTATTGATTTGTTTGATCCATCACTGCAATTTGTGGTGGAGGCTTCAACTATGTCTCTTGTTGTGGACAAGGTCGTGGGATCTCCAACCTTGAAGGGTTTTTTTCTTATTGTGGGATCTCAATATTTTTTTGATGTTGTGTGGTCCATTGATGTGGGGATAGGATTTGTGCTCCCTCTAATGTGTGCCAATGTTGCTCTTGTAATCTCTCTTAGGTAGGAAGATTTAGATTGCATTGATTTCATTTTTCCTCCCTCAAATTTGAACACATGTTTTAGATATAACAACTTCTCATGATGGATTGTGACTCCTCTCTCCCTTCTAAACATTTGAATGCATGTTTCACATGGCCCTCTCGCTCCCCTGCCTCTTGCTCTCTCGTGCTTCTGCCTACTTCGTTGGAATGCGAATTGGTTATTGATTTTTCTAATTTATCATAGTAGTTTATGGTGGAGGATTTGGCTATGTATCCTACTTTGGAAAAGGTTTTTAGCTCTCCAACCTTGAAGGTTTCTTTTCCATTTGTGGGATCTTAGTCTTTTGTTGATGCTATGTAGTTCACTAATGTGGGGGTGGGCTCTGTGCACCATATAAAGTGTTCCAATGCTTCTCTTGTAATCTCTCTCAAGTAGGAAGTTTTAGATTGTATTTATTTATTCTCCAAAATGAGACTAGCCTATAGGTTCTACCATTTTTGGCCTTCTCTCTCAAATTTGCACCTTTGGATCTCGAAGCATTGGACACCCTTAGTGGAGTGTAAGATTGATATTTATCCTTCTGCTAGAGGTTTTTTAGTTGTTAGCTTCAATTCTTCTAAGGATAGATATGATGTTCTAGTTCATGGTTTGTGGGTTTGAGACTCTCATCCCATATCATTGAGGCCTTGGGTTCATTCCTTCAACCCCTTGAAGGAACCCATCAATGTTATTCTTGTTTGGGTGGGACTGCCTTATCTTCCCTTATAGTTCTAGTGATTGTTTGCTTTTGAAGGCATTGGTAATGTTGTTGGTAGGTTCTTGAAAGTGGATAATGATTCCAAGAACTCTATGCACCTCCTACACTCATATTATGGTGGAGGTTGATTTGACTCAGGCACTACCTAGTGAGGTTGTGCTTCAAGTTAATGATTGGTCTTGGAATCGGCTTGTGGATTATGAAGGAATCTTATTTTGTTGTAGAAATTGTTTTTCTACTAGACACTTGGTTCATGACTATCCTCATGGCTCTCGTCCTGCTTCTTCCCCTACTTGGTGGAAGAATTCTCTTAGGGACCATCTAACCATGTTCCCTGATGATACCTCTTCTTTTGATAGCGAGGATTTTGGACCTCCTTCTCCTTTTGCTCAAACAAATAATGTTGTTGTTGATATTGTTTCCCCTCTTGTGACTCCCACTTCTTAGATTTTGGATAAAGTTATTCATGTTGCTATGCATGTTGCCTCCCTTGAGGTCCTTGCTACTCCCATTTTGGACAAGATTGTCTCTACCATGATTATGGTTGCTTTAGTATTGATTATGGATGTTTCACCTAAAGTTTGTGTTGCTCCACTTGTTATTTTTCCTGAAGGGGCTTCTCCCCCTTCCTTTTTAGATAATTCAAACCTTTTTTAATTTTCTTCTTAGATAGTTGTGCAACACAAGAAGAAATGTACTCCTAAGAAGGACTCTATTTTGCTTGACAAGCCCTTGGGGAAAAATTTCTTGGGTTCAAGCTCTAGTGCTTGAGCTATCTCTCTTTGGTTTTCTATTTCTATGTTAGTTTTTTGTAAATGGGATCAAGGATCTTCCCTAATTTTTAATCAAAAACACATAATGATAGAGAATTATTGACTCTCAAGAGTGTTCCCTCCATGACACCTCTTTCCATGCCCACTAAATCTCAACAAAGTAGTTCACAAGTGACACCTTCATCAAGTAGAAGGAAATATTCATGCATTTAGATAATAAATTTATCAAATGAATGATAATAAACATCACACAATACACTCAAAGTGAGAGCTCTTACAATAGGAATTTTGGTGTATAACCACCAATTCCAAATTATTTATGATCTACTTCAAGTGATATATTGAATCTAACATTGGCGAGTCTAAGGAAAAAACTAGAATTTTGGGGATATCTATGATCAAATTGAAGGTAGAGGAAATGCTAATTTATTTTCACTTTTTAAATTATTTTCATAAGTAGATAATCTAGTTCATTTTGAAGAAGAGATTGAGTACTAGAATTGGGGTCAAGCCATGGATAAAAAGATTAAAACTATATAGAGAATAATTATATATGGTATTTAATGGATCTTCCATAAGGAGAATATATGATACAAGTAAAATAGGTTTGTAGGATCAAGTTTAGTTCAGAAGGATATGTGTAGAAACATAAGAAAAGGTTAGTAGAAAATGGTTTTTTGCAACAACTTGGAATTGACCTCATTAAAAGATTGTTCCAATTATCCATATGGACACAACAAGAATAGTGTTGGTAATTGCATCTAAGCACAAGTGGCCATTATCCTAAATGAATGTAAAATTCACATTTTCAAATGGTTTCCTAGGAGGAGTATATGTGGAGCAACCACTAGGATGTGAGATCTTAGGCCATGAAGATAAGGTCTATAGACCCAACAAAGTTCTATATAAACTCAAGAAAAATTGAAGAGCATGGGTAGTAGAATTTTTTCTTACCCATTAAAACTATCTTTAGTAACTATTGCAATGAGCCTACCTTTATACAAAAATGAATAAACAATGTCAAATTCTCATTGTATGTATTTATGTTGATGATTTGATATTCACAAGTTATTTATCAATTGAGTTGTTGAAAGGAGCCATGAAGAAGGAATCTGGGATGACTAAATCAGGTCTCATAATTTTTTTTATCAACATTGAGCTAAATTAATCCAAATATGCCAAGGATATTTTGAAAAAATTCAATATGGTAAATTGTAACCCTATATTAGCATTTGTTGTAATATGTTTGAATCTAAGCAAGGATGCTAAGAGATTGAATGTTTCTCTAACATTATATAAAAGACTTATGGTAGTCTTATGTACCTAACAACCACAAAGCTAGACATAATGTATTGTGTGAGTCTTATTTTAAGGTTCACGAAGTCTCCAAAACACTTTCATTGGAAAGAAAGAAAAGGATTTTGAGATATTTGAGTGGAGCCAAATATCATGGAATTTTGTATTCAAGGTTGGATGAGTTCTAATTCATAGGATACACATACAAACAATTGTGCAAGCAATATTGATGGTAGGAAGAATACATATGGTTGTGTTTTTCATTTTAGAATAAGTATAATATCATGAGAATCCAAGAAACAACACATTTCCACTTTTTCATCACTAAAGTAGAGTATGTAGCAACAACAAGAATAGCCTATTAGTCAATTTGGATGAGAAGAGTGTTACTAGATTTGATGCACAAACAATAAGAAGCAACAAAAAATTTCTATGAAAAGAACTTAATAATTGCATTATCAAATAATCACATATTTCACAAAAAGAGTAAGACTATATACACCGAATACCATTTCATTAGAAAAGTAATCAACAATGTGGATATTTATTTAAAATTTTACAAATTTGAATGTCAGTATATAGACATATTCACCAAGTGATTAGTAAATGAAAATTTTCAGTATTTAAGAGATTATTTAAACATTCTAAATGCTGATATGTTTGATTAAAGGGAAGTGTTGGAATATCTAATCTTAATCTCCGCTAATTAATTTTGTCCTATTATTTTTGTAGCATTAACATCTTACCCTCACTTTTCTTTGTCTTTCTATATTCTATTAATATTACCTATAATCTTTACCTATTTAGTATGTAAACATTGTAAAAAGCCTACAATATGTATGAAAAATAAGGGACACAAATCTGATCGTGCTACTCATCAGTGATTTGTTCAGTCTTCCTAGACACTGATCTTTGAATTGTATGAACTGGACATTGTGTATCATGCCCAAAAGTTTTATTTTATTTTATTTTTAGGAATGCATGGCCCAAGCAATAAATACAGGATTTTAATTCCTTAACGTTAAAGAAAAATCTATTTTTCAGGTTGTGCAGACTAAAAATATATAGCACTTAGAGAATGAAAAAGGCTTTGTTTCTATGTGTGCAGTGTCAAAGCTGAAGTTTTATGGTTTAATTTTTCTATAAAAAAAGCCTTTTTATCAATACAAGGTAGTAAGCTTTTGTGTTTATCTTTCTACTTTTATTCTCCCTATTTCCTTCGCTTGTCAAATTTTAATCTCTAGAAACAAGCTTGAAAATCGCAAAAAGCTTTTATTTCTCCACATCCGCTACAACATTTTAGTTTACTCAAAATCTAGTTAATTGTCAGATTATATTAAACAATCTTTATACAAGATCTCTGTAACTCAAAAGAGTTTAGACTTGAGGCTCACATAAGCACTACTCCATTTATACTCCTTTTTTGGCATTTTGCATTCGATATATATATAAATATATATATATTTCGCAATGATTTCCTTCCTCTCTTGATCTCTATTTGGCTTTCTCTTATTACTTTTATGTTCCTAGCTTCGATACCGGTTTGGGTTTTGGTTGAAATGCTTCCACATCAGTTTAAAAGTAGGTGTAAATTTGTTAAATGTTCCTTACTGTTTATCCCAAATTACACTTAAACATGTTCTGGCCATAGCTGTAGAGGCCTCAATAACTAGGTGCATGTGAAGACGTAAACATCAGTTATATCTTGACTAGGTACCAGATTAGAACATTAAAATTTCTACATTTTTCAGCTTAACATGGTTTGTATGAAATGAATTAGAATATGGGGTGTTTAACTGATTTCTTTTTCAAATTATTACACAAAATTACCTGGGCATATGAAATTCAATAAAAATAACTACAATTCTTTGATTGCAAGAATCGAATTCAATATTGCTTGTCTACAAAATAATAATTCAGCGATAGGTACCATGTTTCTGATATAGATATAAGCATGTACAAAACAAATCTAATGTTATATCATATTTGTTACAAAACAAATCTAATGCTATACCATATTTGCTACAACTTTTCAGGAAAATTCGATGGATATTCTGATGGTTGGGACATCATAGACCACATCCCGTATGCACGCTGGTTTGGAGTCTCAGAATGTGAAAACTGCTGCCTGTTTTCTAACAGTAAAGATGCAACATCCTTGTTTGTTTCGTCATGAAACTGACCTCCATCCATGAAAGAATCCAGAAGGCAAGAGAATATATCTGAATTGTAGTCCTCCATTTGAGTGATAAGATGACTGCTTTCAGGTAGGACTTGACGTTGTTGCATCTCAGATTGCTCAAAATTCATAGGAAAAGATCCGGATGAGTAATTTTGGTTGAGTACAGCACCAGATAAGCTAGGAATGCTTTGCAGGACTGAATCTGTCATTACAAAATAGCTATTTGTGGTGGATTCCCTTCTCAAATATTGGGAAGCATCATTCTCTTGTAAGCCTACTTCCAGAATAGCATTAGAATAGGGAATCGAGATTGGATTCATGTGAACAGCATTGCTAGAGTACTGAGCTTCATGAAACAAAGGTGGAGGTATACTGTTTGAAGTGACATTTGAAGAATCATTGAAAGCATAATTAAGGCTATCTGTTACAGAAATTTGTGGAAGCTCACTATCTTTGATGATCTGTGGTGAAACTTGGTGTTGGGCAGGTTGAAAGGCAGGTTCAATATTATCAGCTGAAACAACAGTTTGTGGAGATTTGTCTGCAGAATGACGAGAAGCTGCTGGGCTGAGTTTTTTTTCAGAATCTATATTATTTTTATCATGGTCATAAAGTTCTGATTCAGAAAGGGGTCTGTGGGTGCGAGGATCAATGCCCTGACTTATAAGTTTTTTGCTAAGGTGGGTATTCCAGAAGTTCTTAATCTCGTTATCAGTTCGGCCAGGTATACGTCCTGCGATTAGAGACCACCTGAAAACCGATAATATAACATTGACTGATTATTTCATTTTCGATCTATTTTCTGTTTCTAGATTCTAGCTGTGGAGTGATTAGGCATACCTGTTACCCAGAAGACGGTGCAATCTGAGAATGATGTCTTCTTCATCGGGCAAAATTCGGCCTCTTTTAACATCAGGTCGCAGGTAATTCATCCATCGCAATCTACAGCTCTTTCCGCATCGCATCAAACCTTTTCAAAACAATACGAGAATTGATTAAATGAGCACGAATAAAAGTTTCAACCCACAAGAAAAGAAAGAAAACCCACGTCTAAATAGTTTTAATACCTGCTTTCCTAGGAAGCGTTCTCCACCCGCCTTCACCGTACTTTTGAATGTACTGTGCGAGAAGATCGTCTTCCTCGGGAGTCCATGGGCCTCTGTTGAGACCCACTTTCGAGCAGCAAGGCGTACGCCCCATTTCCAACCGTAACCCTAATTAGGGTTTCAAGCTTCCCAGAAGCTCTTCTACTTGTTGTATGAAGGCTGAATCCTTTGCGGGCAGAGATACCGTGATCTCTATAAACATAGAGAACAAAAACATTATCGCTGAGGAAATAAAATAAATTTTGTTCACAGACATAGGCCCACGACAGCTAATCATTTAGTGCAAAATTAATAATGAAACGCGTCTTACCTTGTCTATTGTTTTGAAAATGTGCGGTATGCAGATAATATGTCTGCTTCTAATATTTAATAGCACGTTCACTGATTAGATTATTTCGTGTCTGGTCGATTTCTGCAACTCTGTGGTGTCAAACCTCTGCAACTGTTATAATAATGGATAGAATCGTTTTGGTTTTAAACGTGAAGGGGTGTCTATTTATTGATACACGTTTGCTGTACTCTACTTAAAGGTAAGTAGAAATTAGCGCAATTAGGCAATCTTTGGATTTCTTTATTGTTTCTTTCCGACGCATTATATCCATTTCTTTGAGAGGAAGAAAAGCGCAATTATCATTCAAAATAAGCCGCGAACTTTCTCTCACGTGACATTCTATTTCACCCAACTGTAAATGTTGATTCTCCTTTCATGTTACTATTCATTTGTCACTTAATACAAAACTTGAGACAAACGACTACTGATTTGATGGGTTCTTTGGCCTTTGTTTTAATGCTATTACCACATATATATATATTTTGGAAGAGTGTGTGTTAACCTGTATCAGTAGGTGTTACAATATATATGAAAATTAGTGAAGTATAATATGAAAATATAATTTTATTAAAGGGTTGGAATTTAATTGGTTAAATATAATTAGTGGGGTATTGTATGCTTTTCTATTATGTGGTTCATTAAGATTGTAAACTTTCATAAATATAATATATAAGGGATGTTATTGGGCAAAAGAGGTATCAACATGAAATTGTGCTTCTAGATTGAAATGTTATCTAAAAAACAATTAGCAACTTTTAGGGCTTGGCCCAAAAGCTCGCGCTCAGATAGCGGAGGAGGCTTAAGTCTCGGGTTTGCTCATGAGGTCTTGAGTTCAAAAAAACAATTAACAACTCTTCTTTTTTATGTTTTTACAACATTTGTCTCGGGTTTGCTCCGTGAGGTCTTGAGTTCAAGTCTGAGGTTCAAGTGAAACAACTCTTCTTAAATCCACCCGGGGCACAATCCCAGCCTCATCCCTTTAAGGCGTTGGGGCTTTGCACTTGACAAGACTTGATCCCTGGTGGGCTCATTCCAAACCTTTCAACTTCACCAGTAGACCAAGGGCCCAGTGACTTTTTACAACATGTTTGATTATCTAGACAATAATAAATAATGAAAAAGATTTATAATTTTTTATTTTTCTTATTATCTATATTTTTCTAAAATTTAGAATAAGAAGCTAAAAGTTTAAACTTTACCATAAACTTAATTATTCAATTATTTTAATTATTTAACTTAAAATTAAAAAAAAATAAAAAATAAATGAAATAAATATTTTTGATTAATTAATGATAAAAAATTATAATTATCTATATTATTACTTTTAAATCAATAAATTTCAAAACTATTTTAAAAATTTATCATTAATTTTCTTTAATGTATTTGATCATAGATTAGTCTCTGCATACATTCCATTGTTAATTTTCTTTCTCCAAAATATTATTCATATGATGCTAAATTAATTTAGCACATAATTTAATCTAATAATAAATGAATGTTATGATAAATAATTATTATCACAATAAATAATCAATATTTTAATTTAATTTCAAAAAATTTAAAATAAAAAATTAAATGAAACCATTAAAGAATTATTAATTTGTTGAATAAATATTGTAAAAAGAGACATCTAATTATGACATTTTTAGTGTGGTTGGTGTGACAAAAGCTAATAAAAGATGTATATATATATTACAATTTATTTTAAAAAATTATATAATTAAATAAAATAAAAGATTTAAAAAATCTTATAATGAAAAGTATACTCACAACAAATAAGAATAATTTAATCATTATTTCTCATATTTTAATGAATATAAAATATTTATATACAAATTATTTATTATATTATTTTATTAATATAATTTTTTTTAAAAATTATAATAAAAAAATTAATCTTAATATAACAAATATATATCTAAAATTACATTCTATGATTAAAATAGATGCCCATTTGATTATTTGAATATATTATATACAAATTTACTATAATAATCATTATTAATATAAATCCAAAATAAAAAAATACTTAATATTTCTTAAATTTTATTTTAATTTTAAACATCTCACATAGTGACACCCAAGTAATGTTGTATCACGTATATTTCAATGAGATTCAAATGGAAAAATCATAAAAATATTATTTTATTCACAAATGGTATGTCACCACATATCGAGTTAATGGCAAAACATCATCTATGGCCCCCAAGGAATAAATGCCAAAATATCATCATAAAAGTAGCGTTTCATTATTATGGAGTGAACATAAAAAACTACTTTTATCATTAGAGACTACTTGCAACATGGTAATATCATTAGAGACTACTTTCAACATGGTAATATCATTCTTTAGGTAGATTGCTTTTTAAGTCCTTTGATTGTTAGGGGGTGCCCACCCAAATTATCAAGATCAAGAAACTAAGTAGGTCAAGAAACTAAGTCTTTGGTGTAATACTAATAATTTCTTGGCTAACTTCTATTTATCTTTTAGTAGTAAAGCGTGGAGCTCTTGCTTTAGTTATAGACTCTGAAATTTACAAGACAAACAATGCTAGTGTATGATATCATTTAGTTTGAAGAACAAATTTTTAAGGTTTTTAAAGATATGGATTTTTTTTTTAAAATATATTTTTTATTTTTTTTATTTGTGAAAATTAATTAAATTAAAAGAGGGGTAAAAATTTATTCAATTCAAAGTAGAGCAATACAAAGTAAGGGCATTATGCATTCCTATGGATCTCCACTAATTGATCCAACTTTTATGACAAATCCTGGGGTAATTGAACCCTTTCCACAATAGCAAATGATCAGAAGCCCATTTAGCCAAACAATTCACAATCCCATTTCATTCTTGAGGAATATGACAGAAAGAAATAGAATCCAAGGAAGCACACATATTAAGAATCTTTTTGATAATAATAACTAAATGCCAACTGGCATTCTCTAATTGTTGCCTCTTCATCAAAGTCATTACCACCTAAAAAATTAGATTCACAAATACTAGCATGACCAAGATTTCCACAAAAAGAACCATCTGTGTTGAAAATTAATTAGTATTGTTATTTTTAATTATTTTTTTTTGGTTAAAATTTGTATCAATAATTTTTTTTATATGGTTCATTAAATGACTATATGAATAGGAAAGTGGGGTTCTCTTTCTATTAATTTATTATTGGAATAGTATATATGACTATATTTAGATCAATATATTTAAAGAACAAAATAATAATTCATATTGAAACTAAACATCCATCACCAATTTATATGACTCATCAAAAGAAAAAATAAGCATCCAAGAAAAAATCTTCTCATTCAAACAAGGAGATGGTTTGGATGATGAAATGTTTGGAAGAATGAAGCATCTACAAAAGAACACTCAAACTTCACATGTCAACAATATTGTTAATTCAAAAGTATTTAGTTATAAGAATATATAGAATGTTAAGTTCTAATAAAGTATACAAAATATAAAATACAATTGATTTATATTTTTTAAAAGATTAAAATTATAAAATGATTCAAAAATAAATTAATGAAATTATTCAAAATACAATTAAAGTAATAATATGTATAAAATAAAATATTTTTTAAATAATTCTAAAAAAAATTCAGATAAATAAAATAATTTAAAATTTTCATCTCTAGTTATTCTTGTAGATATATGAATTTAAGATTTTTATATAAAAAATAAAGACACTAGAATATCTTTTTATCCTTTAGAATTTTTTTTTAAGGAAGGATTCATTACTTAGACAAGTTTCTAAGTTCTAGAGATTATTTTTTTATGGTTTTATAGAGGAGATACTTATCATGGATCTTGCTAATGAATTTTATGAGTCTTTTACAATTTGGTGGTTTCATGAATTTAATAATAGTAGTTAATATTAAAAAATAAATTTAATTTTTTTAAGAAATATGTGGTTATATGACTAATTGATATTAAAAATAAATTATAAAAAACATTAAATTTTTGAGATACTTTCTAATGATGCATTGTGAAAAAATGTTCCTAAATTATAATTTTTTTAACCCCACCTCATAAACTACTATAAAAATTATATAAATATAAAAAATAATATAGATATATTAAAATAATTTAGAGATATCAATATGCATTTATTCTATTGATATAAGATCTATTTTATTGTACTTTAGAATTATTATTTATAGTACATACATTAACATATATATATATATATTTATATATTATACACAATACATTATGATTGACTATTATATTTCTATTAATTATAAAATGTATTATTATTAATTTATATTATCTAATAAATATTGCATTCATTATTATTCTTGATAAAAAATAAGATCATTTTGTAATAATACAACCAAATAAATAATAAATATCTCAATATAATTTGTACATAAAAATCAAAGGAGAGCTGGTTGAAGGAATATTCAGGGTTATCATTCTATGTCATTTTATATCAATTTTAGTGACATCAACATTGATGTATATATTTCTAGCACGTTTTAAATCTTCATAAATCAACCATAAGCCTTGAATACTATAAGGAAGTCATAGTATTCCCTCTATCTTAAGCAGAACCGATGTGTGCTTTTCAATACTACCCATTCTTAGACACGTCTACAAGCACAAGGAATAAAATTTTGTATCCCAAAAGCAAAAAAATATAAAACCACAGTAGTAAAACTAGGTTACATGTGTAATATATCTACATACCTAGAATAAAAATATCAATCTATCTACATGTAGTAGAAATTATCAAAAATTAATATCACAAATCTTTGATTACTATACCTTTCTTTCTAATATTCAATCACATTATGTTAGTTAATGAAATTATTCCTTTTAATGAAATTAGGTCTTGATATCAAAAGTCAAATTTTGGCATTGTACCAAAAATTATTTATCCCTCCATAGTTATTTTATTTTTAATCTTAGTCTTCTTAGATCTCAACATTTATTTTATTTCCAATTCAATAGATCTAACTTTATTTTTATTAGCATTAAAGTCTATATCTTTTATTATTGAGTTTGTATATTTTTCATATATTTTGGTGAACTCATAATTCTCATACCTAGTCTTTTACTTAAAACCTTTTTAATTTTATGTTTCAAATTTATCATTATGTTTGATTAATATTGTTAATGAATTGAATCTATCTTTACAATGGGTGAAACCATAATAGTGTGTCTCCATTGGGCTATTGTGATTGTAGGAACTATGTCTTAGTTAATCCAATGTCCTTGTAGGCTTGACCCACAATCCCATATTTACAACCTCTCTGGTTCATAGATCTAAGATAAAAAAACAATTCCAAACCAAAAAAAAGAAACTTAAATAAAATAAAATAGTGACTTAACAAAAAAAAGTTACTTATTTTATTGATTCTAGTTGAGAGGAGGAAGATCCAACTTTGGATATTATTGAGATAATTTTGTTATATTTGGTCCCAATTCATCAATTTTCATGGTAAACAAATTAATGTTATAATAGTTCAACTAGAAAAATATTTTTTTTTGAAAAAAAAGTGCTACATATATTTTGTCTTTAGAAGCATCTTGAATTTTAATCTTAAGCTAGAGGAATTCAAGAAGAATGTTTCTACTTTCCAAGGATATAGTTTTATATATAGATATTTGGGTTTTGAAATGTTATTAGAGGATGGATTTTTAGGAGGACCTTATTTATTTTGATATTTAGGCCATTTCATGAAACATTGGATTTTTATTTTTATTCTTTAGAGGGAATTCGAATCATGGCCTCTATGTAGATTCAAATGCATGCTCTTCCTATTTTTTTTTTTTTGATAAAGTTAAGTTTCTAATGTAGTTTCTAGATCTTTGGGGAAGGATACATATATTTAAAAATCATTTCATGCTTGTGGAAAATCTACTTATGCTATAATATGTGTTGAACTAGATGTTTCTTCTCTTAGAAAAATATTATTCATTGTGTTAGAGATTTAGAATGATCTCAAGGTCTTGATAATCCAATTATTCCTTTTAGATATATAAGGTCTCATGAGTATGGACATATCATTGAAGAATTTCCTTCCATCTTAAATAATCTAGAGAAAGGGAAAAATGATAGAGAATTTTTTTCCAATAAGAAACAAGCTCAAATATGACTCACAATCTTGGTCCTTCCTTTTTTTCAATAAAATAGACTATAATAAGGTAGAATCTCTCATTGTGAATGTAGGAGAAACATTAAAGGAATTACTAAGGATTATGAATTTAAAGTGCATTTGGAGAAACTATTAATAGATTGAGAATCTCCTAATTTTGAGAAACCTAAGCATAATGAATAAATGAAAAATTTTCCTATTTTTTTCATGAATAAATTGTCGGTCATAAGAAATATCTTCTATAATATGTGGATGATTTTAGTTCAAGTATTGATAGTCTAAATAAATTTTCTTCACTCACAAAGATGGGAAAGAGAAAGGGAAGCATTGGTCTAAGGTGGGTAGATCATATATATATATTATGTTCTTTAAAATTAAACAATGAATGTGATTTTTAATATAAATTTGTCTTAGTTGGATATTTCCTTTGTGGGAAGTAAGATACATGTAAGGTTAATTAATGAAGCTTATTTCTTGGTATATAATGGGATTAAATTCATCTTATAAGATTTGTTATCTTTAGATATTCTTGAAGAAATATTAACCAAAGATTATGTTGATTTAAGAAATTAAGTCTTTGTCTCAAATAATTGGTAAATGGGGAGTCATATAAAGGAAGCCAAAGGTTCTTATTTTAGGTTTAGCTATTGATTGGATATATATGGTTAAAATTCTATATGTATTTTTTTAATTATTGAATGGCTATTCATGCAAGTTTTTTAGATTTTAAGTGAAATTTATTCATTTTAAGGTTCTCAATCCTCTTAGTTTAAGGAGCTTTGCTAAGAGAATAAATAATAAAGAAAATTAGATTGTCATTAGAGGTTTTAATGTCGTAATTGATTAATTAAAATAAAAGGAGGCTCCCAAAATGTTAATATGTTTTGATAAAAGGGGATAAACGGGTTTTACAAGGACCAAAACCATAAAGTAACATTACAAGCTAAGACCAAAATAGAGGTCTGAAAGAAAAAAAGGCTGCAAGAAAGAAAAAAAACCAGCAAAAGCAGACAGCCACAAAAAAACCATTAAATGGCCAGCAAACAGACAAAGCTGGGCCTAGCCACAGCTAATCCATAGATTTCAGAAGCTCATCCACAACCTCTTCTAGGTCCACCATATCCTGGACCCCCTCCATAAAGATCTGAGTCATATTTGGGGTGGTCGGGCTTTTCTTTTCGTGCTTGATCTAGTTTAAAGATCCTTGCTTCAAAAATGTTAAGATGTTACTGATTATATTTCTTTTTATTCTTTTTAAGAGATTCATATATACGATATCAAAACATTTAAGGTCTATTTTACTTGGTCTAATAGGATAATATTCTAGCTAGATTAAATATATTCTTATGTAATGTCCCTTACCTAGCCTTGCTCTTGTATTTGCTTGTTTTCCCTAGAATTCAATTGTTGATTAGGTTTAGAGTTTCTTCTTTCCAAAAGGAATGTGTTTCTCTAATGAAATAATCCTAGATTGAAATTTGCATTCACCAATTTAAAAACATTTCCACATACACATATCTGTTAGCAATAATATCTAGATATCCACAATATATTTATAAACATGAATCAATTAATGAAGACATAAGAGGAGTGCCATAGGTGGATCCGCCCTGAAGCCCTCATGTAAACTCAAGAGGTTGTCCATCACAATCCTTCTTGCCTAGGGGCTTAGTACCTGCATACTCCACTCATGGTAACACCTCAGAAGACACTCGTCCTATTAGGGGAGAGGAACCATAGAGTCCAAGTGGCCTAAGGCCTACCACCTTCTCTTGCCCAATCCCGTATCTTGGGCCTAAGGGGCAGAGACTTAGGTGGGACCCCCATCTTCCTATAACCCAATCCCTAGTCAAGGGCCTAAGGGGCTGCAAAGCCCAATCCCTTGTTAAGAGCCTAAGGGGCTGCAAAGCCCAATCCCTTGTCTAGGGCCTAAGGGGCTGAAAGTGGGGTTTTTAGGCAATCCAACTTCACCCATGTTTCGTCCATCCTAATAGGTTTACAAGCACATAGTAGACAATCTTTAAACAATCAGATATATTTGCATTCATCCAAAATTTATTTCATGCCTATAATCAAATATATTTTCATTTACCAATGGTTCTTTAAGTTCATCATTTCCTATGATAATTCTCATTATGATAAGATTAAAGGATGTCATTATATCAATAATCAAATTAACAATATCTAATTCTTATATTCAAAATATGCCAAATATTATTGCTAAGTGAATACATCACCTGAACTGTTGTGTCTTCCCATGATTCTTAATTCCTTAGTCGCCTTCCTTCAATCTTACATTTGATTGGTCATATATATTAATCTATCCAGTTTTATATTATGATCGTAATTACTTATAAGGCTCAATAATTGCTGCCAGCATCATTATTACAATGATCGCGTATAAATATATAATTATTTCTAATTAATTTTAATCTTCCAATAATCACTTACTCTATATATATATATCACTTACTATATATATATATATATAAAACTTACTTCCCCAAATATATTCTTGACAATAACACTTAATCAAATAAATCTCCCATAGTTTATTTCATTTCCAATCTGCTGCTTTATGCAGATTTCTAATTGATTCCTTTTTTTATTTCTGATTCTTACATTCAATGTCTTTTTATATCTATGTTAAAGGATACATCTTTTCAAGAGTGATGTCCTTATGAAAAGACACAAACATTTATTTAAACCTTCATTATTATTTTTAAACCACTTTTATTTATTTATTTATTTTATTTTTTCAAACTGCTGTTTTTATAATTAATCCTTTTTTTTTTCACTAATAATCGCTGCATTACATCTTCAATATATAAATATTATTTCTTAATATTTATTCTTAAACTAGTGGTTTTATATGTATTATAATATTTATGACTATAATTATAATAATATTTTATTAATATTATTTTGTAATATTTTTTTCTTGTGAAATCTCTATTATTATGATATTTATAATGTACTAATATTAATTGTCTCGTTTATTATAATAAATGTATTATAATTATAATATTCTTGATAATAATATTTAGATTGCCATTACATTTTTGATATTTATTTATCTAGTTATTTATATTTCACACTAAAATGTGTTTTGTGATTATGATTTATTTATTGATTTGCATTTTCATGTGTTACAATTTTGGGACATGACATCTTAACTTTAGAATGATATCATTTTAAAGTTTGAAGTATCAATTGAAATGAGGCCTAATAATTAGTTTATCATTTTATATTTAAAGGAAGAGAATTTTTTTTAAAAATATCCCTTTTAGTTTTGAAAAATATGGTTAGAATATAATATTTTTTATGAGGTTATCTCGTTGTCACTTTATAATACCAAAATGTATAGTTTTTTTAGGAAGCTAAAATCCTTGAAGGTTTTCCTTAAATATTGTAATTTATTGGTGTTTAAAAATATTTTCCTAAGGAAAAATAGTTTGGAAAGTAGAACAATTGATCTTATTTAACTAAAAACATGATGGTGTGTTCATATTTTATGAAGGTTTAGAGAAGGAGGTGGCTCTCTTCTTGAGGATATTTATATATGCATGAAGAGGTATTTTGGAAAATAAAATCTAGAATAAAATGGCTTAAGCAAGGGGATAATAATATAAGGTTTTTCATATCTTTTGTAATATGAGAAAATAAAGTATTTCATTTCTCAAATTAAAATTTAAGGAGGCTAAATAAGTAAAAAACTTGACATAAATAAAAAACACTTAATTTCTTTTTGGAAAAATATTCTTTTCAAATAAGATTTGATTAGGAAGGAGAAAAAAGATATCTTCATTACATATCATACTTCTTAAGTTGGTCAAGTAGATAATGAAAATTTAATTAAACAAATGTCCCTAGAAGAAGTAAGGTTTTCTCTGTTTAAGATGAGTGTACATATTGTATTTCTTTTGCTAATAGTTTTCTAATTTTTTTAAAACTTTTGTGATATTATAAGTTAAGAAATTTGAGATGTAGTGTAAGGGTCGAATTATTGAAAGGTTCTTAGGGCTATGAATTCTACTTTTCTTGTACTTATTCTTATAATAAAAAATGTTCTCGTTTCCAAGGATTTTAGACCTAATTCTCTTGGTACTTTGACTTATAAAATAATTTCTAAAGCATTACAAATAAATTCAAACCTCTACTTCCTTTTTTTAATTTCTAAAGAGTACGAGAGTATTGTTAATTTTCATTAGATTTCAAATTGGATTTATTTATTCATGAAATGATTCATTCCTATAGGGTTTAGAGGAGAAAGAGATGCTCTTAAAACTTATAGTGTGAAAGCCTACATGATAGATTTAACTAGAAATTCCTTGATAAAATTTTAGAAAGATTTTAGTTTTGTAAGGATTGGATTGAATGGGTGTATGGGTGTTGTTCTTTTGCTTCCTTCTTGATTCTTATAAATATTTTTTTAATAAGATTATTTCTTTATCTTCAAAAGGTTTTAGATAGGGATATACTTTGTCCCCTTATCTATTTATTCTTTTGGTTAAATCTCTTAGAAGAATGTTGGATTTTATTAATAAAATGGTATTTTACTTGATCTTAATGTGTCGTCTATATAGAAAATTTTATTATTCACCCACAATTCATGAATAGTAAACAAATTTCTCTTTCTTCGTCCATCTTAAAAATAAAGATAATTAGAGAGTTGTTAGTTGATCACAAGAATGATTCTTACTACAAGGTGAATAATTTGAAATAAAAAAATTCACTCTTACTAAGGGGGAAAAGGAATATGATGTTATTTTAAATTTCTTTCCTTTAAAAAATGATCTTTCCTAGACTCTTTTCTTGGTTTTCATCCCTTTTTTTGGTAAAACTAACACAAATTGTAGTATCCTATTTTTGATAAATTTAGTTGATTATTGGCTATGTAGAAAGGAAGATGGTTTTTATTAGCTAGGAGATTGGTTTTGGTCATTTCTATTCTTTAGGCTATTCTATTTTTTCTATTTTTTAGAGGCTACTAAGAGTGTTATTAGCAATGTTAACTTTGTGATGTAAGATTTTTTTGGAAAATGTGATCAATTGAAAATAGCCTTTGATAAATCAGATAACAATTTGTACTAGTAAAGAAAATGATGACTAAGCATTAAAGATGTTTGAATATTTTAATAAGACATTATTAGCTAAAGTTTTTTGGAGATTTATATCTTCATCTTCAATTTGTTCTTGAAGTCATATTCTAATCTCTAAGTATCTCAATGGTACTCATATATTACAAATGATTAATAATATCAATCTTCAATCTAGGTCTATTATCTAAGAAGGAATGAAGAATTCAAAAAGGGCAATTGAGTGGTATATATTATAAAAAATTATAATAGATATTATCTATCTTTCTAGAAAGACTATTGGCTACCCAATATTCTTCTTTATCCCAATTTTAATAATTTCTCTTCTTATCTTTAAAATAGGGAGGGTTCTAAATTGTTGGATTATTTGGAAGAAAATATTTAAAGTTATGAAAATCTAAGAATTTGAAAATCTTTATTTTCAAATATTGAGATTGATAATAAGATTGGAGATAAATTTTAATTGCGTTAGTTTAATTTTTAATCTATGAGATAAAATATTGATGAAAGTGAAAATTACTTAGTAAAAAATATATATATATTTTTTTCTTTCAAATAAATCAAATAGATGTCTGGTTTTCTTTCATATAAAATTTGGAAATCTATAAGTTTGCCTAATGCTAAAAGTATTTTTAACTTGGGACCAGCTTGAGGAAAAAGGTTTTATTGGCCATTGGAGATGCCCTCTTTGTCTTCATAAGGAAGAAAGTAGTCACCATCTATTATTAGATTGTGATCATTCTATTAAAATATCGATAGACTTGTTTGGCATATATGACATGATAGAAGTAATGGTGTATAACTCTTTAAGAGACTTTTAAAAAAAATTGTTTGGAGGAAATTTAAAATATTTGCAATGATCTCCATAAAAGCAATTTAATAAAGAAGAATAGGAAAGCTAGATCAGTTGATCTTTCTATTTAAAAAACTGGCTGAAGGTATCATGGATTTTTTATCATGCAAAATTTAAAATGGAGAAAAATTTGGAAAATACTGAATGATGGATTAAAATTAATTTTGATGGGCTGTCAGGTTTATCTGGGGAGGAGCTGTTCTCGAAAATCATATGGGTGAAATTGTCAGTATTGCAATCCGATTTTCTAGTTTTAATCTGGACAATATTACCGAAATGGAGGGTTTGTTAATTGAGTTGAAAATGATATTATTGATAAACACTCAAAATATAATTCTTAAAGGGGATTCTATGTTCGTTGTAGGGAGTTTGGAAAAATGTGAATTTATTCATTGAAGATTAAAGAGCGTGCTTTTCAAAGAAGTGGATCTTATCGATAAATTCGAACAAGTCAAGATCACTCATATTCATCGACAAGGAAATAAGTTGATCGATTGGGTTGCTAATTTAAGTATTCAGAAAGTTTTTCATAAATTTCAGATTATGGGTAAAGATTTAAGGAATCTTCCTCTTTTTGGTGAACTTCGTCAGTTTGCCCAAAAAGATTTGAAATAATGTTTTGATTATGGTAGCTTTCTTGTGTTGGAGATTTACTAGAGAATTTCTCCGTTGCTTGAAGGTAGTTATTGTCTTTTGTATGATTTGATTCAATATTTTGTATTTTTTTTCCTACTGGCTTCCAATTCTCCTCCTTTCGGCTGTTTCTTTTCCTTCAGTTACATGTTGCAAAGGGTTCGAGAGTTCTTTCATTTATCTCGACCAGTTATTAGTCAGTTACGGTTGCTTCTTCTGCGGTTTCGTTTCTGAGCTTCAATAGTCTGATTGCTTTCTTTGGGTACCTTCCTTTCTGGTGAGCTGCTATGTATCGACTTTGATCTTCATGCGTTGGTGTTAAAATGTTTTGCTGTGTCGAAAGCAGCTTTATTTAGTTTGGCATAGCTTCTTCTAGGATGGCGTCTGATTTTCCCTTCTAATTCAAGGTTTCTTCCTATGCTCTGATTTTGCTATCTTTATCGTTTCTTAATTAGGCTGCTTGGTTTTTTTTCTCAGAAGCTTTCTTGGGTTACCGTGGAAGTTTTATATTAAGGATCTCTTCATGGTTCCTCACCATTATTTCTCTTACGACCTGAGGAGCTGGTTTCTAGTGTTTTTTTCCGTATCTCGATATGGATTTGTATTTGCTCTTATCTATCCTCTTTAGCTATGAGTTAGTCTCTGTTTGGCTGCAAGGGCGTCGGTTATGGAGTCTTATCAGAACTTTTACCCCTGCCTTTATGTATCATCTTTCTTGCCCATTGCACGCTCGTGCACGCTCTATAGTATTAATTTTCTTTCTGATATTTTTGAGCGTATCTATGATGAAATTGTTTTCCATCATTTGTGATATTTGAATTGGAGAGAAATAACCCCTCTTTTCACTTTTTTCATGATCATGAGATTGTGACTTCTCCGATTAGATCTTCGCAGGTGAACCTAACAATATTGACAGTGATCTTAAAGGGTCTGCCATAATACGTGTCTAAAGAATTTGGAAAATCCAACTTTTTCTAATAAAAGGAATAGAAAAGTTGAAATGGAGGAAGGATCATTCAATAGAAGGATTCATCTTGATAATGGAATTTGGAGTGCTCAACCCTCCTAATCTTCTCGTCCGATGAATACTCAGCTTCCTGATATCAATATCCATTATTCTTTTACGGTGCTTGTGTCGTATCTTCAGCATCTGGTTAATATTTATAATCCTTTGTTTAGGAGAATACGATGGAGTGACTAATCTTTTATGATCTTACAACATCTAGAGCATATGGAAAATCTACTGCTTCATATTGTTGTGCAGATGACCAAAGAGACCATCAAATGGAGACTTGGATGTGCTCACTACAAATGCTTATATGTTTCACTCACTTGGCTAAGACACCAGTACTCTTGCCAACCATATACAGGCTCATCTTCTTCAAACGAGTCTTCATTCTTTGAATTCTAATATTAAAATGGAGGATAGGGCCTTGCATCCTAAATTCTTATTGTCTCTTAATCTCTTACTATCTGTTTTCAAGTCCCTTTATATTATTAAGGCATTTTTTAATTAAAAATAATAATTTTTATTAAATAATTACAAAATTATAAAATAAAGATATTAATCATGTTTAAATTTAAAATAATATAATGTGTTTATAATTTTTTCTTAATATCATAAGAAATTGACATTATTTAACATTTCAAAAATATTATTTAAATATTTTAAAAATAAAACGCAACACATTTATTTTGTAGATAATTTTTTTGAATGGAAGAAATCATTTATCTAACCCTCTCTATTTTCTTTTTTTAAAAATCAATACAATTGGTCCGCTTTCCATATTAGAAATATTAAATCTCATGTACAAAAAATTGTGTGCTCTTTCCCTTTAAGTAATGCACTCATTTATTTATTGAAACGTACTTTTCATTTTCGTGTATGGTGTAATACACCATCTTTTTTTCTTTTATATAATATTATTTATTTTTCACATCATAAATGTGTAAGTGATCTTCTTGTTTAAAATATTCATTGATCATGATTCATTGACAAAACCAAGTACATCATGTTTAAGTTTTATTTATGTATTAAATTTATAAACACATGTTCTTAAATCAATATAGAAATTATTGTTTATGCATATATATTTTATATTTTTACATTATTTTATGTGAATTTTATAGATATATTCTTAATATTTATTTTGTTTTATTTGAAAAACTAATCAATCTTTAACATGATTCTATTATTCATATATATTATCGTAGAATATGTGATCCTTCTTTACAATTTTGTCATCTTACACTAGGTTACATTCATGTTTCCATCCTTTAGACATGACTACACTTGAAACCTTGTTCTCTTGATTTAATTTCAATTCTCCTACTTCTTAGGTTGAGTTTATTCAAATATGATTGTTGTCTCATTGGATTCTATACCAAATGTCTCAGTTTGTGCATTGACAAATTATATAAGATCATCATTAGTTATTAAGATTTTGTATTTTCAAGAGTACTCATTTGAAGTTGCATTAGTTTTATATCAATCTTAGTGATATCAGCATTCATGTATATTTGACCATGTTTTAAATCTTTGTGCATCAACTATGGGATTCAACTACAATAAAGGAATTTAGTGGTATTCACTCAATCTACATTAGGAATTGAGGGTAGTTTTCAACACCAACCAATTTTATAAACATGTACAAGAACAAGAAAAAAAATGTGGAGACCAACAATTGAAAATGAAACTACAATAGTCAAACTAGGTTGCAATGGTAATCTATTTCTAAGCCAAGAATACAAGCATCAATCCATATATGTATTAAAAAAAAAATCCATCACTATCACAATCTCTTAATCATTGTACCAAAATTAGACCTTTGTTTCTAGTCTTTAGTCACATTATCTTAGTTAGTCAAACAAGTCAATATTTGATGTTATACTATAAAATAGGTAAGATCATTATCCCTCCTTATCTATGTCATTTTTCTATATTGGTTTACTTAGATATTCACATTTATTTTATCCATTTCATTGGATCTAGTTTTTTTTTAATTAGGTTAGAATATAGATCTTTTATTATAGTGTGTATATTTTCTATATATTTGATGAACTCATAATTTATATACTTATCATAATTCTAATCTTATATTCCCAACTTATCATTATATTTATTTAATTTTTGTAAGTAATTAATTTCAGCTTTGCATGGCATGAAAACATGATCCTGTGTCTCACTCTTTGCAAAATTAAGATTATTAAAAATTAGTTTAATAAAAATTCTTCACATTTTATGAAATATACCAAATAAATAAAAGTAATCTAAAAATTATGTAAGATAATTATTTGTGATGTTTCATATGTAGATTGTATTTATATATTTTATTTATAAAAATGATCGTATTTGGTTAATTTTAATAAATTATTTATTAAATTTTTATAATTTTTATCAAGCAAGTCATTGATTATAAAACATATTAATGATCAAAACATAAAATGGTTTTATAATTTTATAAAAACAAATATTTAAGATTGATATTTAGTGCCTTCATATTTCTTTATAATTTCTCATTGAATATATTTTTAATTGAAAATAATTATAATTCAAACATCTCCATTGATCATAGAATGTAAATTTTTACATGTAAATTAGAATTGATTTTTTAATTGAAATTGACCATGTACAATTCTATATAATGTGCATCCCTTTGAATTAGCTCAACATCAACATGTTTCATGCTACAATATTCCCTTGCACACACACTTCACACCAAGATACATTGTACATGGTGAAGACTTATAATAGAATGACTTCACACACACACACACACACACACACACACACACACACACACACACACTAGTCATGTCTTAAGACTTCCAAGATGTATACCATTTCAAGAATATATAGACATAATATTTCAGAATATCTTCACTAACTCCTCACTTAGACTTCTCCACCTTGTGCATGATTTACACAAATATATTTTCCTCTACACTAATATGGTCAAATTGAATTTATGCACATCTAATACATGGATATGCCTAATCCACATCATTATTGTACAAGAACATTTGACTATTCCTAGGTGTAATATTCTCTTTTTTAGTTATGTGTTAGAGTCACAAATCTACATATCAATCTCTAAAATTTTAATGAAAAATATTAGCATCAACAACTTTGGACTCACAAAAATCCATGATTATGATGGATATGCCTCCAAAGTTTTATTTTATTGTTTTCATGTTTCCCCTAAACTTTGTGTGCCCAATAGTGATAACTAATTTCAAATAACTTATTTAATGGTTCCTATTAAATATTTTAGTCATTATGTTTTCCTAGTGTCCCTATAGTAGACCATTAGACCATGTTATACTCTATTATTTTTAATTATATTCATGTTATAGTCATCATGGTTTTTGTATGCTCTTATGATCTATTGAGCTCTTGAGAAGTGATTCCTTGGTGATATTAAGTGTGAAAACTAGGCTATAATTCCATAACCTCATGTGCCTTTGTATTTGAGTGTAAATATTCAATCTCATGCATGTTTCCATGATAGACATGGGTAGAGATCATTTTTGGTTTTTGTTATAATTGTTTTTACATGGTAGGATATCATTGTGTAGAATCCACTTAGATTATTTTTTTATCATGTTTCCTATATTTTGTTCACACATAAAAATATCTAGGTTCTTGGTGATGTACTATTGGTTGAATATTGACCATGTCATCCTCTATGTGCCTATTTCTTATTTAATTTTTAATAGATCATGCCATCATGTAGTTTCTATGTGGAATGATAATGCAACTTTGAAATGTGACTTGTGGTTTTTAGTTTTCCCTTTTATGTACAATAAGATATTTTGGTTCCATGCTAGTGGATGGTGAAGATATTATCTTATATCTCTTTATGCACTAAGATTGTTCATGGACCATTAATCCTGATGTTGACATGGAGGTGTTGGCACCTTTATAAAAATGTATAAGTTACTTTTCTCATTAACTAATGTTACCTTATGTTGAAAACTAATAAGAGATATTTCCATTAGGGTTTGATGTATGTGGTTGGATTCTTAGTCTATAAATTAGTATTAGTGAAGTCTACATCCTATAGATATTGTTTATGATTGAAAAAGTAGGGAAGGTCCCTAATCCCATTACAAAAAGAGCAACACAAAAAAAAAAATAGAGAGAAACAAATCAAGCACTAGAGCTTGAACCCAACTAGTTTTTCCTCAAGGGATTTTCAAGAAAAATAGAGTCCTTCTTAGGAGTACATTTCTTTCTACATTGCACAATAGTCCAAGAAGAAGTAGTGACTAGATTTGAATCCTTAAGACATGAAAGGGGGAAGTACCTTCAAAGAGACCAAACAAAGGTTCAACAAGAAACTTAGGTGAAACAACCATATCCAAAACTGGAGCAACATGAATTGTAGAAGAGAGCCTTGTCCAAAATTAGAGTAGTTGGAGAAACATGAGAGACAATACTTTCACCAGCTAGAATCACAACAAATTTTTTTGTCAAAAGTTTAAGTAGTAAAAGCCATTGGAGGGGCAACACTATCAACAACAAGAATATTTTTCTAAGAAAAAGGAGGATTCCCAAAAATGTCACTATCAGTAGAAGAGACATCATCAGGGAGCACAGTTAGATGGGCCCTGAGAGCATTCTTCCACCAAGTGGAAGAGGAAGCAAGAAGAGAGCCATGAGGATAGTCACGATCCAAGTGTATTAGTAAAATAGTGTTTGCAACAAAATTATATTCCTTCGTAGTCCACAAAGTGAGTCCAAGACCAACCGTTAACTTGTAGCACCACCTCACTAGGTAGTGCATGATTCAAATCAACCTCCACCAAAATCTAAGAAAAGGAGGTGTGAGAAAAGTTCTTGGAAGCATTATCCACTTTTAAGAACCTACTAATATTGTTACCAATTCCTTCAAAGGTAGAGGAGTACTAGAACTATAAGGGGAGATAAGGCAATCTCGCCCAAATAGGAATACCATCAATGGGTTCCTTCAATGGGTTGAAGGAATGAACCTAAGGCATCAAAGATAGGGGATGCGATCCCCATACCCACAAACCTTGATCTAAAATAGCCTATATATCCTTAGAAGAACTGAATTCAACAAAAGAAAAACTTTTGGAAGAAGGATAAATCTCAACCTTACCCTCCACTAAGGGCGTCCAGTGCTTCAAAGTACAGAGGTGTAGATCTAGGAGAGAAGGCCATAGTCAACAAAACCTACATATAATTTTTATTTTGGAGAAGAAATAAATGTTGTTTGAAACTTCCTTCCTGAGAGAAATCACAAGAGTAGTATTGGCACGCAACAAAGGGAACATAGAGCCTAACCCCCTTAGTGGACCACACTACATACACAAAGGACTGAGAGCCTGCAACAAGAATATTTAGGCATATAGTAGGAGACTTAGCCAAATAATCCTCTATAGACTACACATCTAATGATGGGTTAGTTAGGTTGATGACCGAATCACACCCTAGCAAAGTAGATGACTACCTAGGGGAGTGAGAGACAGGGGAGTGGGTGAGTCATTTGAAAGAGGCATTCAAAATTTTGGGAGGGCGAGAGGAGACACACTCCATCTCAAATTAATAATTAGTCTTTGTGTATAGATATTGTTATCTGAAACAATGAAAAAATATGAGTGTGTGGATGAAAATGAATTAAGTATAATAAACCCCCATTTTCCTAATTTCAATCAAAATTGAAGCTATATTATGCAAATGAGAAAAATAAATAAAATCTAACCCAACTACTAATCAAAAAGTAGATCTGGAAAGGGTCAAATGTTGTGTACCTTTCACCAAAAGTGTTTTTTCAGACCTCACTAAGGACTCATTTTCCCTATGGAAAATGGGTCCTGTTATGCCTTGCATAACCACCCCATTTTAAATTTGATTAAAATGGGACCCTCTTTATCTTCCTTACCCAAGTGTTTTCCCCAAGTTGCATATTGAAAATCTTATGTTTAGGGTGAAGTTCAGGTTTTTACCCTGGTTCGATATTTTCCGGTCCGTCCAGATTTTCCTAGATTTCTTTCAAACTCTAGTTTCAATGTTGCTCTTTGGGTTTTTGAGCCAATTCAGGATTGTCCACCCCGTCCGGATTTTCCCGGATTACACTCAAAGTCCATCTCAGCCTATTTTACATTGTAGTTCAGAGATTTCTAGCCTTCGCAAAATTCCGCCTAGGTTGGATTTTTCTGGATTTTCGTCTAGCTTTCAGGTTTCTGAGTTTGGTTGATTTTTTGGAGCTTTATGCCATTTTCCTTTATCATTTGTGTTCTCATGAGTTGAGATGTTCAATCTTGTTATGCTTTAAAACATTATGGTCTTGCTTGGAGTTTGAATTCCTGTGTGTTTGGGCATTTATTGGCTTGCTCTATGCATTCATGGTTTGAATCTAGGGTTTCATACCTAGGGCGTCGCCATTTCATCTTGATTTGCTTTCGATTGAGCCTAGGATTTGAAGAATATCTGTAGGAGGCTCATGTTAAACGATATCCCTGCCCAGGGTCCTCAAATTTGTGACCTTCGGTCAATTTGAGTGAATTCGTGTGGGATTGTCAATTTTTGGGTTTTCTGTCGACCTCAAGATTTTCCTCCCTGATCGGATTTTCTCAATTTTTTCTTCTTCCCTCTGTTTTCCTAAAATGTGCTAAAACTTAAAAAATTTACCCTTTTCATAGAAATTCGGTCCAACCGGATTTGTCCGAATTCTCTGCTGTGCTTTGTTGAATTTAGGAAATTGGATAAAATTGACGAATCTAATGATGAATGCTTAAACATATCTTGCTTTAGCTTGATGAATTGCACTATGATTATGCATTATTTATTCATTTTAATAATCTATTGTTGACATTGGTGCCTCATCGGGAGAATCCGTCTAGTTCAAAAAAATTTGAAATTCCTCCCAGGCTGGTTTTCCCCGGTTAACTTGAAATCCCAAACTTCACAGTGTTGTTGCTTAATGGCTAATTTAATGGTTTTATCATGATTTTAAGCTAACACTTGGATGGAAATTTTGTCAACATTTCAATTCTCACATTGGTTTTTGATGAATGTAGGTTGAGTCTGGCAAGACGATGGTTGCTGGAGAGGCTAAAGGACACAAATGGGATCATCCATCTCTGAAGCAAGAAAGAAAAATGAATTTGGAAAAAAAGAGTAGGATTCCTGAGGGCAGGATGACATCAACCTAGTTTGAGGTTTCAGGTATAAATATTGAGCACCTTGTTGTGAATGACTAAAGCTATCATGGAATACAGTAGCTGGGCACCAGCTGGATGACGCAGTGACCTACTGTGAAATCATTAATGAATATCAATCCAACAAGAGAGACTGGGACAATACGATGGGCAGATGAAGAATGATATTAATGCTATTGAATGGCAGACTAGGGTTTCACCTATGCCACTTGTAGATAGCTTGCAGAGGACGTTCTTGGTGATGAAGGCCAGAATGGGGCAAGGTATGGGCAAAGTGGGGAAAGCAGTTAATGCAAAGCCGCATCGAAAGTCATGCTTCCTCATTGTTTCGCTTTTCCTCTTCCTCACGTGTTTTGGTCTGAGTTATGAGGGACGTCCTGGGCTAATCTAATTTTTTCCTGTGCATTTAATGCACATTTAAATTTGTTTCAAATTCTTCTAGGGCTGACTTGTTCTGTGAACGACTTATTGTAAACCCTAACTGGGCCGACACATCTAACGTATTTTATAAATATGGTGTTTCGCCTCTTTTGTAAGGGTTAGATAGGTTAGAAACAAAGTAAGCAAATAATTAGCAAGTTGGAGGATTTAGAGGGTAGAGAAGATCAAGAAGTAGAGTAGGAGTTAGAAGCTTTTTTTTATTCTGAGCAGTCATTGTAATACAAAAGACTCAAATTGTTGCTATCTTTGGGGATTTAATACAACTGAAGACATTGTGTTCTTGGTGAATTCATTGTGTTGATCCATCTTGCATGTTTAGCAGGAGGAGGAGGTGATGTATCTTCCTGATTTTCTTAGCATAGATGGAGATAATTTGAAGACATGGGTTTCTGTACACTAGTGATCTTGCCAGATTTGTAAATGTTGCTTATCTATTTCATTTGCAATAGGAGTAGCTAGACTTAAACCTACTTTATATTATGCTCTAGAATGGTATTCATTTTGGGTTAATCATTTGATTTGAAAAGCTTTCAAGGAATGAAATTTTATCTTATTTTTTGTTTGAATGATGATTTGCAATCTATTGTTAAAGTTTGCATTGTTAATGAATGAAACTTTGTATCAATTACAGGTGAATTTTATTTTGCAGTTCTAGTTTAGGAATTCCTTGGAAGGTAACAAGTTTGATTAGTTGAATGAATCAACATTCTTTTTAGTTTGAAAACCTTGATCTATCTTTTTCTATTTCTTAAAAACCCCTAGTTAAAGTAGGTTTAGATAGATGTTTGATCTTGCAACAATCCAGAAGCTCAAAACTAGCAGGCGCCTTGAATATTACAGCCATATTGACCACTTCATGAAACAACAACATTGTGAACCAACATTAAGGACCTTGGGACGTGATCAGTTTGATTAATGATTTTCTCTTTCAAGAGAGGTGAGATAATTTTACTTTTATCTTACTTGCATGTTGTGGGTCAACTTGGCACCTCAACAGGAACTGGTGCTAGAAGGAGGGACAGAAGAGCAAGCTAGATAACATTGGGTCTTTCTCACCAAAGAGGTCCCATAGATTTCTTCGATCAACTGAAAACCCACCACCTTTGATAGAACTCAAGACCCCAATGAGACACAATTCACAGGGCAACCATTCTACCACTCTTGTCAGCTCCGCTCACTCCACCAGGATTTTCACCAATACCCTAGTTGATACCCGTGAATCCACCACCAAAACCACCTCAATTTCCATTACAACTGGTTCAACCTATCCAATAGCTGGCTCAACCTCCACCACCCCCACCAATGGAATTTTTTGTGAATAATGTCTCTCCATTGGGGACTATTCTTGGAGGCTTTCATGATATGCCTAAGAATCTTAAGAGATTTTGTCCCAAATACATTCATGGTGGATCAAGGAGTATCGAGGAGCACATAAAACCTTTTAAGGATGCTTGCACCAGAGCTCGGATAGCTCACCATGATGTGGTTTGTAGGTTGTTCCCTTATTCCTTAGGGGATATGGCATACAACTGGTACCTAAATCTTCCACAAGGTTCTATTTTGAGCTGGACAGATCTGGAGAATGCTTTCATCAATCAATTCAGAGTTTATGTGGATCCATCCATTTTGTTCCATCAATTTGCTACCATTAGGAAGGAGCCATGTGAATCATTGCCCTTGTTTAATACAAGGTTTCAATGAATGTATAGGAGATTGCAGGACCCCTATCTAGTTGCTGAGAATAGTGCCATTTAGGCATATTTTAGAGTCATAAACCCTTTGCTTGCCTTGTTCCTACAAAGGACTTATTAGCTGATGGATATTGATTCTCTGTCTACAGTTTATCATCTAGCCATCAAGCTGCAACAACAAACTAGCTCTCAACAAGGGAACTTGGGAGGAGGTTTTCCTTCTATAGGGTATCAGATGCCTAACCGAACCCCTTTATTCAATACTGTCCTAGCGATATCTCCTTCCCATTATGGACCTATGTCTGAGTTGCAGACTCAATCTCTTGTTCCATTATTTGCCAATGGATCTCCTGAATCCTCTCAACAATCACAGGCTCATCAAAGTCCACATGGTCATCAAAAGTAAGATGGAATACTGAATCCTATCGTTCAACCACCTGTTGCTAAGAAAGCTGAGAGTGAAAGGACAATTCAACTCACAAATGAGGTGGAGACCCTAAAGAAAACTCTGCCTCAAGTCACAAATGACATGGCTCAGCTTAAATTGAAGCCCTCTCAGAACTAAGGTAATTATGCTAATCAATGTAATTATCCTAATCAGAACAATAATAATCATGGTAATTATCAGAACAACAACAATTATAGGCAAAAGAATTATAGGAGCCAAAACTTCCCCAACCAAGGCTATCAAAATCAGAATAGAGGATATAACCAGAGGCCTAATAACAACAAACAATGGAACACTGGGTTAAAAGGGAAAACCAAGGTGGCACCCGCTGCAAACATGAACGTAGTTTTGTTCAGAAACAAGGTAGGGACTGCACCATTTCTTTTAAGTTTGTGAATTTGTGGGAAGAATCTGTACAATTGTTTGCTAGATTTAGGGGCTTCTGGAAATGTTATGCCATTTTCTATATGCAAGAAATTGGGATTGAATCTTTTCCAAACAAACAAGAAGGTCATCTAACTTGATAAAACAAAGGTTAATGTAGTTGAAGAATTGAGAAATATACATGTACAAGTAGGGTGTGACCATAGGATTCAAACCAATATGGATATTTAGGTAGCAGACATTCTTGAGACTTACGGTATGCTTTTGAGCAGAGAACCTAATGAAGAGTATAGGGGGACATCTCTCCCTCAACTTTTCACATATCTGGCTACTATGGAGGGGAATGCCTATGCAGATTAGGATTGAGAGTGAACCTCGCCTCAAACATATCATCACTAAGTATTATTGTCCCAATTAGGAAGCCTATTTTGAAACTGAGATAGGGGTTTATAAAAGAGAGCAAATTCTGACTCTTTTAGTTCTTAATTCTAATGATTTGTCAATACAAGAATTCCTTGATCCCATGATTAGTGTAAACTAACAGGTATTGGTCAGGGGCTACAATAGGATCAGCTGGTCTTAGGGGAAGATATCAATTTGTGGAGTCTTCTACTTCCAAATTGGTGTAGGATGCACTACCAAAATCATTCAGAATTGACCTACCAACCCTGCATCAGTGTTCTAAATCATGTTTTCCAAACTGAAGAAACTAGCCCAAGTCACCTTGAGACTGTTTTAGATCACTTCTCATTTGAAGCCAAAAATGCAATAATGTTAACTAGGGATAATATACCTTCCGAGGAAGCCCCTCCTCAAACTAAACTTACCCCGGTCAGAATACTGAGCCAACATAGTTGTGTTGAATAACCCTAGGGTTTGTTTGATACCCCTGCATTCACAAGTATACCAAAACCCAAGGGGTTAATCAAAGATACAGATAACTATCAGAAAGATATCCTAGGATTACATGATATATCTAAGCGAGAATTGGGTATTGTACCTGATGAACCTATTGAACAACCATTCCCAATAGTTGATGTAAAAGATTAGGTGGCCCCACCTATGGTTCATCTTATCCAAGCACCCACAACAAGCTCAAAGAGATCAACCCCAGGTCATAATTATCTATGGACCCTCACATTTGATGGATCCAAATCTAAAATAGGGTGTGGTGCTGGGATTGAGTTAACCAACCCAAAAGGGAAAACATTTTTTGCTTCTTACAAGCTACAATTTGGATGCACTAACAATATAGTAGAATATGAAGCATTGGCTCAGGGACTGATGTTCGCACATCAGAAGAAAGTTAGTGCCTTGATGGTTAAAGGAGATTCAGAAGTGATTATCAAGCAAGTACGCAGCCAATACACATGTCACAATAAAAGGCTAGCAGCTTATAGAAATTGGGTGTGGAACCTGATTGAAGACTTTGATGCTTTTGGGATTAGTTTAATCCTTAGAGAGGACAATTAAATATCTGATTTATTAGCTATTGCTGCAAGTACCCTAGAGCCCATGCAAGGCTCCAAGCTTAAGAGATTCTCATTAGAATTGATATCCAACCCAGCTATCCCTAATAATATTAGGAACTTTCAGGTCTTCGATGATGATCGACATATCCTTGCTTTTCTAGCAAGCTCAGATGTTTTCGAAGGGAAGATCATCGATGAGTCTGACAGGGATCAAGGAGACTGGAACCCCGAAGACTGCAATATAGAGGGTGTCCTCACTTTAAAAAGTAATAACATTCCTAAGGGAGTGGTGGCCTTAGAAAGAATTTTTGATTCAGATCCAAGGGCTTGGGAAAAGGTATCAACCAAAGATAAGGGAGATGAATATGAAACTGTTGATTTATCTTACTCTAGCCCTGAAAGGAATGTTTACATAGGGAAGGCCTGCCCTAAAGCAATTAGAGAAGATATATTGAGGGCACTGAAGAAAGATATTGCTGCAATAGCTTGGGGGTATGAAGATCTAAAAACATTTGATACTTCTGTGATAACTCATACTATTCCTTTGAAGCCTAAAGCTAGACCATTTCAGTAGAAACAACGTCCTATCAATGCCCTGATTGAACCACTGGTCTTTAAGGAAGTTTAGAAATTGTTTTTTGTAAGAATAATCTTCCTTGTACGACATTCAACATGGGTGGCTAAGTTGGTTCCAGTTCATAAAAGGAATGGGGAGATCAGGCTATGTGTAGATTTCAGAAATTTGAATAGAGCCTCAAAAAAAGACAACTACCCACTCCCTTCTCTTTGTGAAATTCCTCCTAGGCTAGTTTTCCCCAATTAATTTGAAATCCCAAACTTCGCAGTGTTGATGCTTAATGGCTAATTTAATGGTTTTATCATGATTTAAAGCTAACACTTGGATGAAAATGTTGTCAACATTTGGATTCTCACACTGGTGTTTGATGAATGTAGGCTGAGTCTAGCAGGACCATGGTGGCTGTAGAGGCTAAAGGACACAAAGGGGATCATCCATCTCTGAAGCAAGAAAGAAAAATGAAGTTGTAAAAAAAGAGTAGGATTCCTAAGGGCAGGATGACATCAACCTTGTTCAAGGTTTCAAGTACAAATATTGAGCACCCTGCTGCGAAGGACTAAGGCTATCATGGGATACAATAGATGGGCACCAGCTTGATGATGCAGTGACCTACCATGCAATCATTAATGAATATCAATCCAACAAGAGAGACTGGGACAATACGATGGGGTAGTTGAAGAATGATATTAATTCTATTGAACGACAAACTAGGGTTTCAACTCTACCACTTGGGGATAGCTTGCAGAGGACGTTCTTGGTGATGAAGGCCAAAATGGGGCAAGGTATGGGCGAAGTGGGGGAAGCAATTAATGCAAAGTCACATCAAAAGTCGTGCTTCCTCATTGTTTCACTTTTCCTCTTCTTCACGCATTTTGGTCTGAGTTATGAGGGAGGTCCTGGGCTGATCTGATTTGTGCCTATGCATTTAATGCACATTTAAATTTGTTTCGAATTCTTCTAGGCTGACTTGTTCTATGAACGACTTATTGTAAACCCTAACTGGGCCAACACATTTGATGCATTTTATAAATATGGTGTTTCGCTTCTTTTGCAAGCTGGAGGATTCAGAGGGTAGAGAAGATCAAGAAGTAGAGTAGGAGTTATAAGTTTTTTTTAATTCTGAGCAGTCGTTGTAATACAAAAGACTCAAATTGTTGTTATCTTTGGGGATTCAATACAACTGAAGACTTTGTGTTCTTGGTGAATTTGATGTGTTGACCCATCTTGCATGTTTAGCAGGAGGAGGAGGTGATGTATCTTCCTGATTTTCTTAGCATAGATGGAGATAATTTGAAGACATGGGTTTCTGTACACTGGTGATCTTGCCAGATTTGTAAATGTTGCTTATCTATTTCATTTGCAGTAGGAGCAGCTAGACTTAAACCTACTTTATATTATGCTCTAGAATGGTATTCATTTTGGGTTAATCATTTGATTTGAAAAGCTTTCAAGGAATAAAATTTTATCTTATGTTTTGTTTGAATGATGACTTGCAATCTATTGTTAAAGTTTGCACTGTTAGTGAATGAAACTTTGTATCAATTACAGGTGAATTTTATTTTGCAGTTCTAGTTTAGGAATTCTTTGGAAGGTAACAAGTTTGATTAGTTGAATGAATCAACATTCTTTTTAGTTTGAAAACCTTGATCTATCTTTTTCTATTTCTTTAAAACCCCTAGTTAAAGTAGGTTTAGATAGATGTTTGATCTTGCAACAATCTAGAAGCTCAAAACTAGCAAGCCCCTTGAATATTACAGCCATATTGACCACTTCGTGAAACAACAACGTTGTGAACCAACATCAAGGACCTTGGGAGGTGAGATACTTTTACTTTTATCTTACTTGCATGTTGTGGGTAAACTTGGCACCTCAACAGGAACTGGCACTAGAAGGAGGGCCAGAAGAGCAAGTTGGAAACATTGAGTCTTTCTCACCAGAGAGGTCCCATAGAGTTCTTCGATCAACTGAAAAGCCACCACCTTTGATAGAACTCAAGAACCAAACGAGACACAAGATTCACAAGGAAATCATTCTACTACCCTTGTCTACTCTGCTCACTCCACCAGGATTTTCACCAATACCCCAGTTGATACCCGTGAATCCACCACCAAAAACACCTTAATTGCCATTATAACTGGTTCAGCCTATTCAACAGTTGGCTCAACCTCCACCACCGCCACCAATGGAATTTTTTTTTGAATAATGCCTCTCCCTTGGGGACTATTTCGTGAGGCTTTCATGATATGCCTAAGAATCCTGAGAGATTCTATCCCAAATGCATTCATGGTGAATCAAGGAGTGCTGAGGAGAACATACAAGCTTTTAAGGATGCTTGTACCAGATCTCGGATAGCTCACCATGATATGGTTTGTAGGTTGTTCCCTTATTCCTTAGGGGATATGGCGTACAACTGGTACCTAAATCTTCCACAAGGTTCTATTCTGAGCTAGACAGATATGGAGAATGCTTTCATCAATCAGTTCAGAGTTTATGTGGATCCAACCATTTTGTTCCATCAATTTGTGACCATTAGGAAGGAGCCATGTGAATCACTGCCCTTGTTTAATACAAGGTTTCAATGAATGTATAGGAGATTGTAGGACCCCTATCTAGTTGCTAAAAATAGTGCCATTTAGGCATATTTTAGAGTTATAGACCCTTTGCTTGGTTTGTTCCTACAAAGGACTTATCAGCCGATGTATATTGATTCTCTATCTAAAGTTTATCATCGAGCCATCAAGCTACAACAACAAACTAGCTCTCAACAAGGGAACATGGGAGGAGGTTTTCCTTCTATGGGGTATAAGATGCCTAACCCAACCCCTTTATTCAATATTGTCCCAGGGATGTCTCCTTTCCATTATAGACCTATGTCTGAGTTCCAAACTCAATCTCCTATTGCATTCTTTGCCAATGGAGCTTCTGACTCCTCTCAACAATCACAGGCTCATCATAGTCCACATGGTCATCATAAGCAAGCTAGAATACCAAATCCTATTGGTCAGCCACCTGTTGCTAAGAATGTTGAGAGTGAAAGGACATTTCAACTCACAAATGAGGTGGAGACCCTAAAGAAAAATCTGTCTCAAGTCACAAATGGCATGGCTCAACTTAAACTAAACCCTCTCATAACCAAGGTAATTATTCTAATCAAGGTAATTACCCTAATCAAAACAATAATAATCAGGGTAATTATCAGAACAACAACAATCATAGGCAGAGGAATTATCAAGGCTAAAACTTCCCTAACCAAGGCTATCAAAATCAAAATAGAGGATATAACCAGAGGCCCAATAACAACAGACAATGGAACACATGGCCAAATAATGGTGGGGTTTCTCACAATTATCAAGCTAATGAGGATAGGCCACATACTGCAAATGTGGCTGACCTTAATTTTATGACTAACTGGTGCAAGCTACATGATACTGTAACTCATTCTGAGGTGAACTGTCCTGAAATGGAGAAGGTTGTGAAGATAGCATAGGAAGATGCCCAAACGTTCCAAGGGAATTCAAATAAAAAAGGTGGCTCAGTGGATACAACAATGGATTATGACCTCTTTGAAGGAGAACCTTCATTCCCAATGTAGAGTGAGAATGAACCAAAGGAAGATGTGTATGATTCCCTAGCCTTTCAGACAAAGGGAGGAAACTTCCTAAGAAACCAAAATAAGGGTCTGTTCACTACATCAGCACCACCTAACCACATGGTGCCTCTAAATCAGAGTGTTGATAACAACCCTCCTCCACCGAAGGGTCTCCCTGACTTCCCTAACAAAGGTAATTCATCTGGTGTTTTCAAATATAATGCAAGTTATAACAAAAAAATTGATATTGTTTATGAGATGCAGAAAAAAAAACCTCTTTATCATACTTTGACATCCTAAAAGGGTGCCCTTCCCAATGAGATATAGTGTTGAAAGCTTTGGAAGGAAAGCATTAAATCAAGGAAAACAAGATGGCACCTACGGACCCCATGAACACGACTTTCTTCAAAAATAGGGTAGGGACCCCCACCATTTTCTTTTAAGTTTGAAAATACATGGGAAGAATCTACACAATTGTCTGCTATATTCAGGGGCTTCTAGCAATGTTATGCCATTTTCTGTATGCAAGAAATTGGGATTGAATCCTATCCAAACAAACAAGAAGGTCATCCAACTTGATAAAACAGAGGTTAATGTAGTTGGAGAATTGAGAAATATACATGTACAAGTAGGGTCTGACCCTAGGATTCAAACCAATATGGATACTCAGGTAGCAGACATTCCTGAGACTTACGGTATGCATTTGAGTAGAGAACTAATGAAGAGTATAGGGGGATATCTCTCCCTCGACTTTTCACATATGTGGCTACCATGGAGGGGAATTCCTATGCAGATTAGGATTGAGAGTGAACCTCCCCTCAAAAATATCATCACTGAGTATGACTGTCCCAACGAGGTAGCCTATTTTGAAATCAAGATAGGGGTTTATAAAAGAGAGCAAATTCTGACTCTTTCATTTCTTAATTCTAATGATTTGTCGATACAAGAATTCCCTGATCCCATGATTAGTGTAAACCAACAGGTATTGATCAAGAAACTGCAACAGGATAAACTGGTCTTAGGGGAAGATATTGATTTGTGGAGTCTTCTACTCCCAAATTGGTGTAGGGTGCACTACCAAAAATCATTCAAAATTGACTTGCCAACCCTGCATTAGTGTTCTAAAT
>VDFB02383957.1:132247-193207 GCA_007258455.2 Sequoia sempervirens
ATGCATATATAAATATCCTAAAGAAGAGAGGCCACCTCCTTCCCACCTCCTTCTCTAAACCTTCATAAAATATGAACAATGACCATCATTTTTTTAGTTAAATAAGATCAATCGTTCTACTTTCCAAACTATTTTTCCTTAAGAAAATATTTTTAAACACCAATAAATTACAATATTTTAGGAAAACCTTCAAGGATTTTAGCTTCTAAAAAAACTATACATTTTGGTATTATAAAGTGACAACGAGATAACCTCATAAAAAATATTATATTCTAACCATATTTTTCAAAACTAAAAGAGATATTTTTAAAAAAAATCACTTCCTTTAAATATAAAATGATAAACTAATTATTAGGCCTCATTTCAATTGATACTTCAAACTTTAAAATATATCATTCTAAAGCTAAGAATATATTTAATCTAGCTAGAATATTATCCTATTAGACCAAGTAAAATAGACCTTAAATGTTTTGATATCGTATATATATGAATCTCTTAAAAAAGAATAAAAAGAAAGATAATCAGTAACATATTAACATTTTGGGAGCCTCCTTTTATTTTAATTAATCAATTACGACATTAAAACCTCTAATGACAATCTAATTTTCTTTATTATTTATTCTCTTAGCAAAGCTCCTTAAACTAAGAGGATTGAGAACCTTAAAATGAATAAATTTCACTTAAAATCTAAAAAACTTGCATGAATAGCCATTCAATAATTAAAAAAATACATATAGAATTTTAACCATATATATCCAATCAATAGCTAAACCTAAAATAAGAACCTTTGGCTTCCTTTATATGACTCCCCATTTACCAATTATTTGAGACAAAGACTTAATTTCTTAAATCAACATAATCTTTGGTTAATATTTCTTCAAGAATATCTAAAGATAACAAATCTTATAAGATGAATTTAATCCCATTATATACCAAGAAATAAGCTTCATTAATTAACCTTACATGTATCTTACTTCCCACAAAGGAAATATCCAACTAAGACAAATTTATATTAAAAATCACATTCATTGTTTAATTTTAAAGAACATAATATATATATATGATCTACCCACCTTAGACCAATGCTTCCCTTTCTCTTTCCCATCTTTGTGAGTGAAGAAAATTTATTTAGACTATCAATACTTGAACTAAAATCATCCACATATTATAGAAGATATTTCTTATGACCGACAATTTATTCATGAAAAAAATAGGAAAATTTTTCATTTATTCATTATGCTTAGGTTTCTCAAAATTAGGAGATTCTCAATCTATTAATAGTTTCTCCAAATGCACTTTAAATTCATAATCCTTAGTAATTCCTTTAATGTTTCTCCTACATTCACAATGAGAGATTCTACCTTATTATAGTCTATTTTATTGAAAAAAAGGAAGGACCAAGATTGTGAGTCATATTTGAGCTTGTTTCTTATTGGAAAAAAATTCTCTATCATTTTTCCCTTTCTCTAGATTATTTAAGATGGAAGGAAATTCTTCAATGATATGTCCATACTCATGAGACCTTATATATCTAAAAGGAATAATTGGATTATCAAGACCTTGAGATCATTCTAAATCTCTAACACAATGAATAATATTTTTCTAAGAGAAGAAACATCTAGTTCAACACATATTATAGCATAAGTAGATTTTCCACAAGCATGAAATGATTTTTAAATATATGTATCCTTCCCCAAAGATCTAGAAACTACATTAGAAACTTAACTTTATCAAAAAAAAAAAAATAGGAAGAGCATGCATTTGAATCTACATAGAGGCCATGATTCGAATTCCCTCTAAAGAATAAAAATAAAAATCCAATGTTTCATGAAATGGCCTAAATATCAAAATAAATAAGGTCCTCCTAAAAATCCATCCTCTAATAACATTTCAAAACCCAAATATCTAGATCCTCCTAAAAATCCATCCTCTAATAACATTTCAAAACCCAAATATCTATAGATAAAACTATAACCTTGGAAAGTAGAAACATTCTTCTTGAATTCCTCTAGCTTAAGATTAAAATTCAAGATGCTTCTAAAGACAAAATATATGTAGCACTTTTTTTTCAAAAAAAAATCTTTTTCTAGTTGAACTATTATAACATTAATTTGTTTACCATGAAAATTAATGAATTTGGACCAAATCTAACAAAATTATCTCAATAATATCCAAATTTGGATCTTCCTCCTCTCAACTAGAATAAAAAAAAAAAGTAAATTTTTTTTGTTAAGTCACTATTTTATTTTATTTAAGTTTTTTTTTTTTGGTTTGGAAGTGTTTTTTTATCTTAGATCTATAAACCAAAGAGGTTGTAAATATGGGATTGTGGGTCAAGTCTGCAAGGACATTGGATTAACTAAGATATAGTGCCTACGATCACAATAGCCCAATGGAGACACACTATTATGTTTTCACCTATTGTAAAGATAGATTCAATTCATTAACAACATTAATCAAACATAATGATAAATTTGAAACATAAAATTAAAAATGTTTTAAGTAAAAGACTAGGTATGACAATTATGAGTTCACCAAAATATATGAAAAATATACAACTCTATAATAAAAGATATAGACTTTAATGCTAATAAAAATAAACTTAGATCTATTGAATTGAAAATAAAATAAATTTTGAGATCTAAGAAGACTAAGATTAAAAATAAAATAACTATGGAGGAATAAATAATTTTTGGTAGAATGCCAAAATTTGACTTGTTTGACTAACTAACATAATGTGATTGAAGATTAGAAAGAAAGGTATAGTAATCAAAGATTTGTGATATTAATTTTTGATAATTTCTATTACATGTAGATAGATTGATATTTTCATTCTAGGTATGTAGATAGATTACACATGCAACCTAGTTTGACTAATGTGGTTTTATATTTTTTTGCTTTTGGGATACAAAATTTTATTTCTTGTGCTTGTACACATGTCTAAGAATGGGTAATATTGAAAAGCACACATCGAGGGAATACTATGACTTCCTTGATAGTATTCAAGGCTTATGGTTGATTTATGAAGATTTAAAATGTGCTAGAAATATATACATCAATGTTGATGTCACTAAAATTGATATAAAATGACATAGAATGATAACCCTGAATATTCCTTCAACCAGCTCTCCTTTGATTTTTATGTACAAATTATATTGAGATATTTTTTATTTATTTGGTTGTATTATTACAAAATGATCTTATTTTTTATCAAGAATAATAATGAATGCAATATTTATTAGATAATATAAATTAATAATAATACATTTTATAATTAATAGAAATATAATAGTCAATCATAATGTATTGTGTATAATATATAAATATATATATATATATGTTAATGTATGTACTATAAATAATAATTCTAAAGTACAATAAAATAGATCTTATATCAATAGAATAAATGCATATTGATATCTCTAAATTATTTTAATATATCTATATTATTTTTTATATTTATATAATTTTTATAGTAGTTTATGAGGTGGGGTTAAAAAAATTATAATTTAGGAACATTTTTTCACAATGCATCATTAGAAAGTATCTCAAAAATTTAATGTTTTTTATAATTTATTTTTAATATCAATTAGTCATATAACCACATATTTCTTAAAAAAATTAAATTTATTTTTTAATATTAACTACTATTATTAAATTCATGAAACCACCAAATTGTAAAAGACTCATAAAATTCATTAGCAAGATCCATGATAAGTATCTCCTCTATAAAACCATAAAAAAATAATCTCTAGAACTTAGAAACTTGTCTAAGTAATGAATCCTTCCTTAAAAAAAAATTCTAAAGGATAAAAAGATATTCTAGTGTCTTTATTTTTTATATAAAAATCTTAAATTCATATATCTACAAGAATAACTAGAGATGAAAATTTTAAATTATTTTATTTATCTGAATTTTTTTTAGAATTATTTAAAAAATATTTTATTTTATACATATTATTACTTTAATTGTATTTTGAATAATTTCATTAATTTATTTTTGAATCATTTTATAATTTTAATCTTTTAAAAAATATAAATCAATTGTATTTTATATTTTGTATACTTTATTAGAACTTAACATTCTATATATTCTTATAACTAAATACTTTTGAATTAACAATATTGTTGACATGTGAAGTTTGAGTGTTCTTTTGTAGATGCTTCATTCTTCCAAACATTTCATCATCCAAACCATCTCCTTGTTTGAATGAGAAGATTTTTTCTTGGATGCTTATTTTTTCTTTTGATGAGTCATATAAATTGGTGATGGATGTTTAGTTTCAATATGAATTATTATTTTGTTCTTTAAATATATTGATCTAAATATAGTCATATATACTATTCCAATAATAAATTAATAGAAAGAGAACCCCACTTTCCTATTCATATAGTCATTTAATGAACCATATAAAAAAAATTATTGATACAAATTTTAACCAAAAAAAAATAATTAAAAATAACAATACTAATTAATTTTCAACACAGATGGTTCTTTTTGTGGAAATCTTGGTCATGCTAGTATTTGTGAATCTAATTTTTTAGGTGGTAATGACTTTGATGAAGAGGCAACAATTAGAGAATGCCAGTTGGCATTTAGTTATTATTATCAAAAAGATTCTTAATATGTGTGCTTCCTTGGATTCTATTTCTTTCTGTCATATTCCTCAAGAATGAAATGGGATTGTGAATTGTTTGGCTAAATGGGCTTCTGATCATTTGCTATTGTGGAAAGGGTTCAATTACCCCAGGATTTGTCATAAAAGTTGGATCAATTAGTGGAGATCCATAGGAATGCATAATGCCCTTACTTTGTATTGCTCTACTTTGAATTGAATAAATTTTTACCCCTCTTTTAATTTAATTAATTTTCACAAATAAAAAAAATAAAAAATATATTTTAAAAAAAAAATCCATATCTTTAAAAACCTTAAAAATTTGTTCTTCAAACTAAATGATATCATACACTAGCATTGTTTGTCTTGTAAATTTCAGAGTCTATAACTAAAGCAAGAGCTCCACGCTTTACTACTAAAAGATAAATAGAAGTTAGCCAAGAAATTATTAGTATTACACCAAAGACTTAGTTTCTTGACCTACTTAGTTTCTTGATCTTGATAATTTGGGTGGGCACCCCCTAACAATCAAAGGACTTAAAAAGCAATCTACCTAAAGAATGATATTACCATGTTGAAAGTAGTCTCTAATGATATTACCATGTTGCAAGTAGTCTCTAATGATAAAAGTAGTTTTTTATGTTCACTCCATAATAATGAAACGCTACTTTTATGATGATATTTTGGCATTTATTCCTTGGGGGCCATAGATGATGTTTTGCCATTAACTCGATATGTGGTGACATACCATTTGTGAATAAAATAATATTTTTATGATTTTTCCATTTGAATCTCATTGAAATATACGTGATACAACATTACTTGGGTGTCACTATGTGAGATGTTTAAAATTAAAATAAAATTTAAGAAATATTAAGTATTTTTTTATTTTGGATTTATATTAATAATGATTATTATAGTAAATTTGTATATAATATATTCAAATAATCAAATGGGCATCTATTTTAATCATAGAATGTAATTTTAGATATATATTTGTTATATTAAGATTAATTTTTTTATTATAATTTTTAAAAAAAATTATATTAATAAAATAATATAATAAATAATTTGTATATAAATATTTTATATTCATTAAAATATGAGAAATAATGATTAAATTATTCTTATTTGTTGTGAGTATACTTTTCATTATAAGATTTTTTAAATCTTTTATTTTATTTAATTATATAATTTTTTAAAATAAATTGTAATATATATATACATCTTTTATTAGCTTTTGTCACACCAACCACACTAAAAATGTCATAATTAGATGTCTCTTTTTACAATATTTATTCAACAAATTAATAATTCTTTAATGGTTTCATTTAATTTTTTATTTTAAATTTTTTGAAATTAAATTAAAATATTGATTATTTATTGTGATAATAATTATTTATCATAACATTCATTTATTATTAGATTAAATTATGTGCTAAATTAATTTAGCATCATATGAATAATATTTTGGAGAAAGAAAATTAACAATGGAATGTATGCAGAGACTAATCTATGATCAAATACATTAAAGAAAATTAATGATAAATTTTTAAAATAGTTTTGAAATTTATTGATTTAAAAGTAATAATATAGATAATTATAATTTTTTATCATTAATTAATCAAAAATATTTATTTCATTTATTTTTTATTTTTTTTTAATTTTAAGTTAAATAATTAAAATAATTGAATAATTAAGTTTATGGTAAAGTTTAAACTTTTAGCTTCTTATTCTAAATTTTAGAAAAATATAGATAATAAGAAAAATAAAAAATTCTAAATCTTTTTCATTATTTATTATTGTCTAGATAATCAAATATGTTGTAAAAAGTCAATGGGACCTTGGTCTACTGGTGAAGTTGAAAGGTTCAGAATGAGCTCACCAGGGATCAAGTCTTGTCAAGTGCAAAGCCCCAACGCCTTAAAGGGATGAGGCTAGGATCGTGCCCTAGGCAGATTTTGGTGGAATGGATACCCCTCAGACCTTGGCTACTAAGCTAAAGGGGATCTCCAACAAGAAGTTATTAATTTTTTTTTTGGATACCCCTAATCTCCAACAAAATATATATATATATATGTTGTAAAAACATAAAAAAGAAGAGTTGTTAATTGTTTTTTTGGATACTCCTAGACCTTGGCTGCTAAGCTAAAGGGGATCTCCAAAAAAATATATATATATGTTGTAAAAACATAAAAAAAGAAGAGTTGTTAATTATTTTTATTTTTTTTGTTAACTCAAAACGCATCAAGTGAGGCCGGACTTAAGCCTCCTCCGCTATTTGAGCACGAGCTTTCAGGCCAAGCCCTAAAAGTTGCTAATTGTTTTTTAGATAACATTTCAATCTAGAAGCACAATTTAATGTTGATACCTCTTTTTCCCAATAGCATCCCTTATATATTATATTTATGAAGGTTTACAATCTTAATGGACCACATAATAGAAAAGCATACAATACCCCACTAATTATATTCAACCAATTAAATTCCAACCCTTTAATAAAATTATATTTTCATATTATACTTAACTAATTTTCATATATATTGTAACACCTACTGATACAGGTTAACACACACTCTTCAAAATATATATATGTGGTAATAGCATTAAAACAAAAGCTAAACAACCCATCAAATCAGTAGTCGTTTGTCTCAAGTTTTGTAGTAAGTGACAAATGAATAGTAACATGAAAGAAGAATCAACATTTACACTTTGGTGAGATAGAATGTCACGTGAGAGAAAGTTCGCGGCTTATTTCGAATGATAATTGCGCTTTTCTTCCTCTCAAAGAAATGGATATAATGCGTCGGAAAGAAACAATAAAGAAATCCAAAGATAGCCTAATTGCGCTATTTTCTACTTACCTTTAAGTAGAGTACAGCAAACGTGTATCAATAAATAGACACCCCTTCACGTTTAAAACCAAAACGATTCTATCCATTATTATAAAAGTTGCAGAGGTTTGACACCACAGAGTTGCAGAAATCGACCAGACACGAAATAATCTAATCAGTGAACGTGCTATTAAATATTAGAAGCAGACATATTATCTGCATACCGCACATTTTCAAAACAATAGACAAGGTAAGACGCGTTTCATTATTAATTTTGCACTAAATGATTAGCTGTCGTGGGCCTATGTCTGTGAACAAAATTTATTTTATTTCCTCAGCGATAATGTTTTTGTTCTCTATGTTTATAGAGATCACGGTATCTCTGCCCGCAAAGGATTCAGCCTTCATACAACAAGTAGAAGAGCTTCTGGGAAGCTTGAAACCCTAATTAGGGTTACGGTTGGAAATGGGGCGTACGCCTTGCTGCTCGAAAGTGGGTCTCAACAGAGGCCCATGGACTCCCGAGGAAGACGATCTTCTCGCACAGTACATTCAAAAGTACGGTGAAGGCGGGTGGAGAACGCTTCCTAGGAAAGCAGGTATTAAAACTATTTAGACGTGGGTTTTCTTTCTTTTCTTGTGGGTTGAAACTTTTATTCGTGCTCATTTAATCAATTCTCGTATTGTTTTGAAAAGGTTTGATGCGATGCGGAAAGAGCTGTAGATTGCGATGGATGAATTACCTGCGACCTGATGTTAAAAGAGGCCGAATTTTGCCCGATGAAGAAGACATCATTCTCAGATTGCACCGTCTTCTGGGTAACAGGTATGCCTAATCACTCCACAGCTAGAATCTAGAAACAGAAAATAGATCGAAAATGAAATAATCAGTCAATGTTATATTATCGGTTTTCAGGTGGTCTCTAATCGCAGGACGTATACCTGGCCGAACTGATAACGAGATTAAGAACTTCTGGAATACCCACCTTAGCAAAAAACTTATAAGTCAGGGCATTGATCCTCGCACCCACAGACCCCTTTCTGAATCAGAACTTTATGACCATGATAAAAATAATATAGATTCTGAAAAAAAACTCAGCCCAGCAGCTTCTCGTCATTCTGCAGACAAATCTCCACAAACTGTTGTTTCAGCTGATAATATTGAACCTGCCTTTCAACCTGCCCAACACCAAGTTTCACCACAGATCATCAAAGATAGTGAGCTTCCACAAATTTCTGTAACAGATAGCCTTAATTATGCTTTCAATGATTCTTCAAATGTCACTTCAAACAGTATACCTCCACCTTTGTTTCATGAAGCTCAGTACTCTAGCAATGCTGTTCACATGAATCCAATCTCGATTCCCTATTCTAATGCTATTCTGGAAGTAGGCTTACAAGAGAATGATGCTTCCCAATATTTGAGAAGGGAATCCACCACAAATAGCTATTTTGTAATGACAGATTCAGTCCTGCAAAGCATTCCTAGCTTATCTGGTGCTGTACTCAACCAAAATTACTCATCCGGATCTTTTCCTATGAATTTTGAGCAATCTGAGATGCAACAACGTCAAGTCCTACCTGAAAGCAGTCATCTTATCACTCAAATGGAGGACTACAATTCAGATATATTCTCTTGCCTTCTGGATTCTTTCATGGATGGAGGTCAGTTTCATGACGAAACAAACAAGGATGTTGCATCTTTACTGTTAGAAAACAGGCAGCAGTTTTCACATTCTGAGACTCCAAACCAGCGTGCATACGGGATGTGGTCTATGATGTCCCAACCATCAGAATATCCATCGAATTTTCCTGAAAAGTTGTAGCAAATATAGTATAGCATTAGATTTGTTTTGTAACAAATATGATATAACATTAGATTTGTTTTGTACATGCTTATATCTATATCAGAAACATGGTACCTATCGCTGAATTATTATTTTGTAGACAAGCAATATTGAATTCGATTCTTGCAATCAAAGAATTGTAGTTATTTTTATTGAATTTCATATACCCAGGTAATTTTGTGTAATAATTTGAAAAAGAAATCAGTTAAACACCCCATATTCTAATTCATTTCATACAAACCATGTTAAGCTGAAAAATGTAGAAATTTTAATGTTCTAATCTGGTACTTAGTCAAGATATAACTGATGTTTACGTCTTCACATGCACCTAGTTATTGAGGCCTCTACAGCTATGGCCAGAACATGTTTAAGTGTAATTTGGGATAAACAGTAAGGCACATTTAACAAATTTACACCTACTTTTAAACTTATGTGGAAGCATTTCAACCAAAACCCAAACCCGTATCGAAGCTAGGAACATAAAAGTAATAAGAGAAAGCCAAATAGAGATCAAGAGAGGAAGGAAATCATTGCGAAATACATATATATTTATATATATATCGAATGCAAAATGCCAAAAAAGGAGTATAAATGGAGTAGTGCTTATGTGAGCCTCAAGTCTAAACTCCTTTGAGCTACAGAGATCTTGTATAAAGATTGTTTAATATAATCTGACAATTAACTAGATTTTGAGTAAACTAAAATGTTGTAGCGGATGTGGAGAAATAAAAGCTTTTTGCGATTTTCAAGCTTGTTTCTAGAGATTAAAATTTGACAAGCGAAGGAAATAGGGAGAATAAAAGTAGAAAGATAAACACAAAATCTTACTACCTTGTATTGATAAAAAGGCTTTTTTTATAGAAAAATTAAACCATAAAACTTCAGCTTTGACACTGCACACATAGAAACAAAGCCTTTTTCATTCTCTAAGTGCTATATATTTTTAGTCTGCACAACCTGAAAAATAGATTTTTCTGAAACGTTAAGAAATTAAAATCCTGTATTTATTGCTTGGGCCATGCATTCCTAAAAATAAAAGAACATAAAACTTTTGGGCATGATACACAATGTCCAGTTCATACAAATTACAATTCAAAGATCAGTGTCTAGGAAGACTGAACAAATCACTGATGAGTGGCACGATCAGATTTGTGTCCCTTATTTTTCATACATATTGTAGGCTTTTTACAATGTTTACATATTAAATAGGTAAAGATTATAGGTAATATTAATAGAATATAGAAAGACAAAGAAAAGTAAGGGTAAGATGTTACATGCTACACAAATAATAGGACAAAATTAATTAGCGGAGATTAAGATTAGATATTCCAACACTTTCCTTTAATCAAACATATCAGCATTTAGAATGTTTAAATAATCTCTTAAATACTGAAAACTTTCATTTACTAATCACTTGGTGAATATGTCTATATACTAACATTCAAATTTGTAAAATTTCAAATAAATATCCACATTGTTGATTACTTTTCTAATGAAATGGTATTCGGTGTATATAGTCTTACTCTTTTTGTGAAATATACAATTATTTGATAATGCAATTATTAAATTCTTTTCATAGAAATTTTTTGTTGCTTCTTATTGTTTTTGCATCAAATCTAGTAACACTCTTCTCATCCAAATTGACTAATAGGCTATTCTTGTTGTTGCTATATACTCTACTTTAGTGATGAAAAAGTGGAAATGTATTGTTTCTTGGATTCTCATGATATTGTACTTATTCTAAAATGAAAAACACAACTATATGTATTCTTCCTACCATCAATATTGCTTGCACAATTGTTTGTATGTGTATCCTATGAATTAGAACTCATCCAACCTTGAATACAAAATTCCATGATATTTGGCTCCACTCACATATCTCAAAATCCTTTTCTTTCTTTCCAATGAAAGTGTTTTGGAGACTTCATGAACCTTAAAAATAAGACTCACAAAATACATTATGTCTAGATTTGTGGTTGTTAGGTACATAAGACTACCATAAGTCTTTTATATAATGTTAGAGAAACATTCAATCTCTTACCATCCTTGCTTAGATTCAAACATATTACAACAAATGTTAATATAGGGTTACAATTTACCATATTGAATTGTTTCAAAATATCCTTGGCATATTTGGATTAATTTAGCTCAATGTTGATAAAAAAAAAATTATGAGACCTGATTTAGTCATCCCAGATTCCTTCTTCATTGATCCTTTCAACAACTCAATTGATAAATAACTTGCGAATATCAAATCATCAACATAAAGACATACAATGAGAATTTTACATTGTTTATTCATTTTTGTATAAAGGTAGGCTCATTGCAATAGTTACTAAAGATAATTTTAATGGGTAAGAAAAAATTCTACTACCCATGCTCTTCAATTTTTCTTGAGTTTATATAGCACTTTGTTGGGTCTATAGACCTTATCTTCATGGCCTAAGATCTCACATCCTAGTGGTTTCTCCACATATACACCTCCTAGAAAACCATTTGAAAATGTGAATTTTACATTCATTTAGTACAATGGCCACTTGTGCTTAGATGCAATTACCAACACTGTTCTTGTTGTGTCCATATGGATAATTGGAACAATCTTTTAATGAGGTCAATTCCAAGTTGTTGCAAAAAACCATTTTCTACTAACCTTTTCTTATGTTTCTACACACATCCTTCTAAACTAAACTTGATCCTACAAACCTACTTTACTTGTATCAGATATTCTCCTTATGGAAGATCCATTAAATACCATATATAATTATTCTCTATATAGTTTTAATCTTTTTATCCATGGATTGACCCCAATTCTAGTACTCAATCTCTTCTTCAAAATGAACTAGATTATCTACTTATAAAAATAATTTAAAAAGTGAAAATAAATTAGCATTTCCTCTACCTTCAATTTGATCATATATATCCCCAAAATTCTAGTTTTTTCCTTAGACTCGCTAATGTTAGATTCAATATATCGCTTGAAGTAGATCATAAATAATTTGGAATTGATGGTTATACACCAAAATTCCTATTGTAAGAGCTCTCACTTTGAGTGTATCGTGTGATTTTTATTATCATCCATTTGATAAATTTATTATCTAAATGCATGAATATTTCCTTCTACTTGATGAAGGTGTCACTTGTGAACTACTTTGTTGAGCTTTAGTGGGCATGGAAAGAGGTGTCATGGAGGGAACACTCTTGAGAGTCAATAATTCTCTATCATTATGTGTTTTTGATTAAAAATTAGGGAATGGCCCTGATCCCATTTACAAAAAAAAACATAGAAATAGAAAACCAAAGAGATATGCTCAAGCACTAGAGCTTGAACCCAAGAAATTTTCCCCCAAGGGCTTGTCAAGCAAAATAGAGTCCTTCTTAGGAGTACATTTCTTCTTGTGTTGCACAACTATCTAAGAAGAAACTTAAAAAAGGTTTGAATTATTTAAACAGGAAGGGGGAGAAGCCCCTTCAGGAAAAATAACAAGTGGAGCAACACAAACTTTAGGTGAAACATCCATATTCAATACTAGAGCAACCAAAATCATGGTAGAGACAACCTTGTCCAAAATGGGAGTAGTAGGGGCCTCAAGGGAGGCAACATGCATAGCAACATGAATAACTTTATCCAAAATCTAAGAAGTGGGAGTCACAAAGAGGGGAAACACTATCAACAACAAGAATATTTGTTTGAGAAAAAGGAGAAGGAGGCCAAGAATCCTCACTATTAGAAGAAGATGTATCATCAGGGAACATGGTTAGATGGTCCCTGGGAGCATTCTTCCACCAAGTAGGGGAAGAAGCAAGATGAGAGCCATGAGGATAGTCATGAACCAAGTGTCTAGTAGAAAAACAATGTCTACAAAAAAATAAGATTCCTTCATAATCCACAAGCCAATTCCAAGACCAATCATTAACTTGAAGCACAAACTCACTAGGTAGTGCCTAAGTCAAATCAACCTCCACCATAATATGAGTGTAGGAGGTGCATAGAGTTCTTGGAATCATTATCCACTTTCAAGAACCTACCAACAACATTCCCAATGCCTTCAAAAGCAAAGGATCACCAGAACTATAAGGGAAGATAAGGCAGTCCCACCCAAACAAGAATAACATCGACGGGTTCCTTCAGGGGGTTGAAGGAATGAACCCAAGGCCTTAATGATAGGGGATGAGAGTCCCAAACCCACAAACCATGATCTAAAATATCCTATCTATCCTTAGAAGAATTGACGCTAACAACTAAAAAACCTCTAGTAGAAGGATAAATATCAATCTTACACTCCACTAAGGGTGTCCAATTCTTTGAGATCCAAAGGTGCAAATCCGAGAGAGAAGGCCAAAAATGGTAGAACCTATAGGCTAGTCTCATTTTGGAGAATAAATCAATGCAATCTAAAACTTCCTACTTGAGAGATATTACAAGAGAAGCATTGGAACACTTTATATGGTGCACAGATCCCACCCCCACATTAGTGAACTATATAGCATCAACAAAAGACTAAGATCCCACAAATGGAAAACAAACCTTCAAGGTTGGAGAGCCCAAAACCTTTTCCAAAGAAGGATACATAGCCAAAGCCTCCACCATAAACTACAATGATAAATTAGAAAAATCAATAACTAATTCGCATTCCAGTGAAGCATGCAGAAGCGCGAGAGAGCAAGAGGAAGGGGAGTGGGAGGGCCATGTGAAACATGAATTCAAATGTTTAGAAGGGAGAGAGGAGTCACAATCCATCACGAGAAGTTGTTATATCTAAAACATTTGTTCAAAATTGAGGGAGGGAAAATGAAATCAATGCAATCTAAAACTTCCTACCTAAGAGAGATTACAAGAGCAACATTGGAACACATTAGAAGGAGCACAAATCCTTCCCCCACATCAATGGGCCACACAACATGAAAAAAAATTGAGATCCCACAATAAGAAAAAAACCCTTCAAGGTTGGAGATCCCACGACCTTGTCCACAACAAGAGACATAGTTGAAGCCTCCACCACAAACTGCAATGATGGATCAAACAAATCAATAACTAGTTCACATTTTGACGAAGCACGTAGAAGCACAAGAGAGCAGGAGGAAAGGGAGTGAGAGGTCCATTTGAAACATGAGTTCAAATTTTCAAAAGGATGGGAGGAGTCATGGTCCATCATAGTCTATCATTGTGTGTTAGCCCATTGCAATACTCACAATTTTCTCCAAAATATAATTCATTCTTCTTCTTCTATGAATTTCATGTCTCTTTGATTATTACTCTTATAATTATTATATTATATGTATTTTTTAAGCTTTTTTGTCCTCATTGTATTTGAAAAAGATATAGTTTTCTTACTTTTTATCAAATTTATTTATCAAATCATCTAGGACATGTGCATATACCATACATCCAAACACTCTTATATGAGAAAAAATGTGTTTCTTTCACTCCACACTTCTTCTAAAATAATTTTCTTAACACTCTTGTGCATACATCTATTCACTATGTAGATTACACATGATACAAATCTACTCAAAACACCCAATACTACTTATGTCTATTTAGATGTCATAATTTCCCAACAATACCTATGAATCAAGACATACTCATATTTTCAAAAGTATGCCACTACTCTTGTGAATAAAGACATACTCAACTATCCATATGAATACCACTCCACATGTGAATCAAGAAATTCTCAAGTATCCACAATGTAATAAAACTAACTAGTTGTAAATTGGGAGATATTAAACTACGTACAAAATAACAATTTTTCTTCTATATATCAAGACATACTTAGCTATCCAAAAATATGACACATGGATTTCCAAGCCTCCCCTTGCTCTGTGAAGGGAGACACATATAGAACTAGTGCTTCTCATACATTATTTATAAATTTATTATCTATATTAACTAAATACTATTGGTCTTAGGAACCACATAGATGTTTTCCAAATAGGCCATACCATAAGGACTCACTTCATGTTCATAATAACTACTAATAAGAAAAGTCTCATTCTTATTTTAATAAACTCCCTAGCTACCTCCTTTGATCAGGAACATGATATTAATATTATGTTTTCCTTTAAAAACCATCTCATATTATTACCACACCCCATACAATACCATAGAACATTTATCAACCTATTAATCAATGCATTTGTTTATACACAACAATTGTAACTACATTAATTAACTAGAAAAACTCCCATCCCTTCCATTTTTTTGATAACCTCATAATATATTTTCTAGAATAATACCTTTGAGATTTAAAATAGGATGACCACTATAAGATCATTGAAAAAGAGGGAACTGAGTGAAGCATTTGTGAAGGTCCATGCAATTGCATCATATAGTTATAGTGTAATAACTATTATATACATCACATGTGCATTCAACATTACAAATATTCCCAAAATACTTTCCATTCCTTTGTTAGTACACCAAGTAGGCTCATCACCCTCTTTATCTAATGACAAATGACAAAAAATTATATTTGTTTATCTCACCATATACAATCTAAGTTATCCACCCAACTGACACCATTTATAGAATTTTCTATCATAATACCATGCAAACCACAAAGCATTGTGCTAATGATTAAAACATATATAAGCACATTAGAAATCATACCTTAATGAAATCCCAATATATTCCCCCCAAACTACATAACACTCTTCCATTGATCCATATGACATAAGCCCTTATGGTGCATCCATACATTCACCTTCTAACTAATGAAGTCGTGACACATAAAGCCATTTTTTTATTGAAAGTAATTATCTTGCCTTTTATCAATATTTTTAGGTTCAATAAACATCATTATAATCAAATTTCTCAAGTTCAATGTCTAAGATTAATGTCTAGAAATAAAATTATATAGCTAAAGATGCAAATATTTTTTCTTTTATTGTTTCATTATGGTGAAATAAGAATTGAATAGGTGGCTTTGAGGTGAAAATCCTAACTTCACTTTGAAACTCCACCATAAAATGAGATCACTTTAGACTAGTAATAATAAATCCCTAATGTTAAATGACTTAGTGTGTCTATGGAGAAGATCAATGACTTGAATTTATTGCATTGATCAACCGACTAGATCAATGGCTTAGTACATTATGAAAGGTTATAAATAAGTGAGCAATGTGAATTCCAATAAATTATATACATATTATTATTCAATTAGGAATTCCATGTATACTTCTTTTTCACTTAGTGAATATATGTCATGGACCCACCACACATAAACCATTGGACTATGTGGTAAGTTACTACTAGTTCATTTATAATGAGGGCCCATGTGAGTACCCATGTACACACATATTAACCAATAAAAGCTACCAAGTGTTCTATATGTACCATATATCATTTGTAAGTTGCTACTAAACATAAACAAAGTCACAAAATAACTATCTATTGACATAATTTTTTCTTTTAATCAACAAAAATTAGCCATTCCTATACCCAATCAATGCTTGTAAAAATTTCTCTATGGGGCCACCATACTTTGTCTCAACCAATCATAGAGATTCAATCCCACACAAACACAACTCCAAGGGCACCTACTACTATGCCACATTAGACCATGTGCATACCACTTTAAAATACCTTAGATGCCTAATGTATTTGAGTATGTGTAACATTAAGAGCATAAGTGAAAAGGAAGATATATTGGCTAAGTCAACTTTATGTAAGCTCTAGAACTAGTAATTGATAACTTCACAAGTATTAGGAATCCACTTAAGTGATAGTTTACTACTTACTATAATTCAATGCTTAATTAGAATAAAATTCCATATGAAAAAGGAAAAATACTTAGGAATTATGAACTAGGTTTCCATGACTACTTTTTGGAAGCTCAATAGGGGCATGAAAATGGAATATTCACATAGAGGATATAAAATCTAACAAAAGGACTACTTCAATGATTGTTAGAAAAAAATACTTAAAAAATAATGCACAACCTTAATGCATAGGGTTTGGAATGGATTCCACAGAGAAAGAATTAGTACTAACACAAATCCCTAATTCATACTTTATAGATGGTTATTAACATGGAGGGAAAAAATGGTAACACACAAAGAAAAAAAGAGATTTCTTAGATTGGCTATCAATAAGGGGATGGCATATATGTATGCAAAAACATTATAATAATATATGGTATAGGGAAAATTATCATCCTTATAAGATAATGCACCATAAAAAAATAGTTGCAATAATTATGGGCATTTAAAATATTGTATCATTAAAGAGCATAGGTTAAAAAATTGAGTCGCTATGAAAACAAAGTGTAAGAAAAAAAAGTGAGGTGATGAATGATAGCACATGATAAGGAATAGAGTGAAGTATGATAAACATGAAATTAATCAAATAGTTATAATGTTCTATTAACTAAATTTGTTTCAAATGTATTTAAAAAAATATATCATCATGGATATGCTCATAATTATCCAAACCCCAAGAGGTTTAAGGGATATATATATAGATTAAATTAATAACTTCATCATTTGTAGAGCATATGAAACTTGAGACTAACATGCAGATCCGCATTTAAGAAGAGTGAAAGACTTTACAATGTAATTTTATTGCATGAAAGAATATTTATACAATATTATGTGTGAAATAAATTTTTGGTTGGAAGTTCTTTATCCATAACTTCTAATTGACAACTATTTATAAAAAAAGAATCGTTACTTAGGATTCGATAATATGCTTATAAATATAGCATGCATATGTTGCAATTTGGATATCGATAGAGATGTGACAAGTGTTGAGCTCATATTGTACCAATTTTCAAATAAGTATAGTGTTGGTTGGATGAATCCTAAGAATATGGATCCATGTGAAGGCTGAGTTGTGTGAGAAATTAATGGTGTGAGAATGTGTGCTAGTATAAGGTGTTTAGTATCACATGGAATTATGTTGTGTAAAGTTATGTTGTGATGACTAAGAATATGTTGAATATAGATAAGAACATAGACTAAGTGAATGGGTAATATTTTAGTTACATGTATTTTTTTATCATATAATATGAAGAAATAAAAGATCTAACATTTAAATGTGCATATTTATTTCAATTAAATGTATTTTTTAGTGGTTCTCTAATAATATGTGAATCTAAATTAATATCAACTATCTTATCATGAGGTAATGAAACAAAGCATGTGGGTTATCATGAGTTGTATGAGCAATTTCATCATATTTAGGCATAGTAACATCATGTGAGGTAGAATATAATTCATTGTCATGAATTGATGAAACATGTATTTCAATTCTATATTAAATATATACCATGAAAATAAGTAGAGGTACTAGATAATAGGTTAACATCACTAGTTATGGACATTGTGTAAGAATAATGAATCTCATAAACAAGTGGAAGCATATAATATAGAAGGAAACATGGTAAAATATCTATGAAAGATGCTAGGTTAGACATATATTGAAATAATGTATTCATAGAATATACTTCACTATCCTTTTGGTACAAGGATATGATATCATTAAGGATCAACAAATTTGTTACAAAAATGTAGAAAAAACATATTGAGGTCCTTTGCATAAGAGTGAATCTAAGCTAGAAATAATAGATGATTTTAAATCAAAGTGGGTGATATAATATTAACCAAAGGAATATGAATTATTAGAAGAAGGATTTAATCTAAATCAAATCCCTATGCTTTGCTAGATATTGTAGGTCTACTAATATTTAAGGAATGTAAACACAACCTACAATTAGTTTTAGAGTTTTATTTAGTGATATTTAAGAAATCAAATCAATAATCAAATTTAAATTAATTATCATTGAGATTCATTAATGTACTAATAAATTGAAAAGAGTTAAATCTTAGCTATTTTGATGTGACAGATTTTCTTTGTATCATGAATAATATGGAAGAACAATGATCTAATCATGAAATTATGATTAAAACTGATATTGATGTTTCCTACACCCTATAATAATTTGCACCTATGAGTTGATCCTTCTAAGGATTATGTTTAATGAAATGGAGGCTAAAAGTGACAAAAATCAACATTAAAAATGTCATTTTTAAAAACCATTCACATTGCACATTTCTCCAAAATTTCTACGAGAACACCCTTACAACACAAAGATAGTTACTATATTTTTCAAAAATATTTATAATGTTTATAATGAGGAATGTGTTAATCTAATATTTTTTTATTAGCTAAGCAGGAAAAAGGGTCCCACCATTTTAAAAAACAACCCAACGTAATGTACCAATAGAATATTGTAGTGTTGATGTAAATGTTTTATGCTATGAGAGATTCAATTACATTTTTATTCTATTTTATATTTATGTGTTTATGACATATGAATATACATAAATACAATATCCAAGATAATCAACTAAAAGTGAGAGGTTTTGAATTTAAAATTGGTTTTAAAATGGTTGCACTTGTAGTGCATTATTATTAATGTAATTATATATTTTGAATTATTATTTTTAATTCTAAGAAAGTATTGTGACAATCTTAAATTTTATTATTAATTATTTTAACATAATATTTTATTTTTAAGGAGATATTGTAATGAATAATTTAAATATAATTAAATTGATAAAATTAAATTTTATTCATTCAAAAATAAAAATAAAAAATAGAAAAATATGATACTTATTTTTCTTAATTTTTTTAATTATTTAAAAAAATTAATTAACAAATAAACAATTTAATTAAATATTAATATTTTAGAATAAGCCTATATCAAAGTAGATATGTGATTGATATATATAAAATTAATTTAATGATTATGCATAATTTTAAAATTTAATTAAAAATTAAAAAATAAATAATAATTATAGTTTAAAAATTAAATTTTTGGTTCCTAAAATGATAATATGCATATATTATTATTTGAAATAAAGACTGGATAATTATTCAAGAAAACCTAGAGAAGTATTCAAGTAATGTTTGTTTTTGAAATGCACAAACTCTCTAGAAAATTACATGGTTTTAAATTTTTAAGGATGTTTATTAACATTTTTATGGACAATTATTTTAGTTTCTTTTGGAAGTTCAAGTAAATAAATGCATAAATGTTTTTTTAAATATATGTTTAATAAAGTTTGTTTAGAGACAAAGAGAAAATTTTAAATATGTTATAAAAAATTAGAAAAAAATAGTCTAGTTAATAATAGATTTAAAAATTCATAAAAATAGAGAAGATTATATATAATATTTTAATCTAGAAATTAGTATAATGAAAATATATTGTAAAAATTTAAAAAAATTCTAAAACAAAAATGATATATTTTAATTCATTTTTAAGAATGTATGCATCAAAAGTAATTTTACATTTTCAAAAAAAAATGCAAAAGATAAATATTAATAATTTAAAACATGAATGAAAATATAAAATCTTAAAATAGGAATCTAACAAAAAAAATTGAATCTATTCTAATTATTAAGCATAAAATTTACAACACTTATTCAACATCAAAAATAAAAATTATAAAACAATAAATTACAATAATATTTGTAATTATGTTGCTTCTAGATTTGATTATGTGTAAGTTGATATGTAAGTTTTTTATCAATATTTCAGATCACACTCCATGATCTAACAATATTTTGGATCTCCTCAATTCTATATCATAATTATGGATCACATAGTGTGATATGAAATGTTGAGAAAAAATCTTACACACAATCAAATCCAGAAGCAACATAATTACATTCAAAATGGATTGTGGAAATCTCATACCACTAATACAATAATATTATCAATTATAATTTTATTTTTAAAGTAAATAATCAATAATAAAAAATATTTTAGATGAATTTTGATTGAATTTAATTGATAAGGATGATAGTATGTATATATATTTTTTAATTATTATTAAGATTTAATTTTTTAGAATGTGTGATAGAGTTGGATTTTATTTGAAGAAAATTTTAATAGATTAGATCTTGCTAATTTATAATTTTAGGTTCAACTCTTTCATAATATTATAATTTTATAAAATAATATAAATGTGGAAATATAATCTAATTATCTCCATAAAATGTCCTTCAAAAATGAAAAGTAATTGTATTACAAATAATAATTAATACAAACATTTATATTTATTTGTAAACTATTTTAAGAATTTTAATTTTTTAAAGTAATTTAAAAATATATTTAATTTAAATCCATTAAGATTTATAATATTATATAATAGATATTTTTAGATTTGAGAATGTATAAAAAATCACCAATATTTTAGATTATTTCATTAATAGAATATGATCATAAACACCAAACAAATTGAAAATCATTCATTATACCATATCATTATCATAATATCTACATTATAATGATAAATTGTAAAATATGATTCAAATCAATGAGTAGTAAAATTGACACATGCAAGTTTATAGACATCTATTATGATATATTTTCTTTAATTGAAAATAAATTTTATTTAATAATTATCTAAAAATATTTCACTTTTAATTAATATCATTTAAAAAAAATAGAAATATATATTATAATTATAAATAAATAATAATAAATTATTTACAAATATTTAATATTTCATTTAACTTTAAACTATTCCTCTTTCCATAATTTTTCCACACCAAAACCAAATAAGACTACATTTGAATGGCACTCACATCAAGAGACTTTCATCTTAAAGAAAACTAATTGAGGAGAAAAGAGATTTATAAACAAAAAAAAATAGTGGGTAATGTTTTAGAAAATTTTGTGGTTTAAAAATAGAGGTTAGGTTCCTTTTTATGTTGCAATTTAATGTTAAATATAATATTATTAATTAAAAACCATTTATAATATATATGTATCTTGAAAATATATTAAATCATCAATATTAATATAAAAATTGTTAAAATTGTGTTGTGTATTTTTTTGTGTTTTATAGTCTAATGAGATTTTTTTTTAAATCTATAATTTCAAAGCATTCAAATAAATTATAATTTTTTATTATTATTATTTATTATACATACAAATCTAAAACGTATATTATAATATATTTTATTTAATAAAAAATAAATTTAATTTAATAATTATCTAAACTATTTCACTTTTAACTGATATTATTTTAAGAAAAAATTATAATTATAAATAAATAATAATAAATTATTTTCAAATATTTTAATAAATATAAAATTGTAAGAATATCTGGATCAATATTGTATATAAGAAAAGAGTACATTTGAATGCCACTCAAATCAAAAGTCTTTAATCTTAAAGAACACTAATTGCAAAGGCAAGGGATTTATGAAAATAACAAAATTAGTGGTTATATTTCATTTTATTTTATTTTAAATAAGGCTAAGTTGTTTTTATGTTGTAATTTTAATGTTAAAGATAAGATTATTATTTAAAAGTTGTTTATAAATATATATGTATTTTGAAAAATTAATTAAATCATCAATGTTAATAAAAAATATTAAAATTTTGTTGTATAATTTTTGTGTTTTGTAATCTAATAGATTTTTTATTTTTTAAATCGTAATTTCAAAACATTCACACAAATTATAAAATATATTTTGATATATCTGTTAATGTTGACAATACATAAAAATCAAATGAAAATTATAATATTATATTTATAAATAATTAAATTTTATACAATGACAATACATAAAAATCAAATAAAAATTATAATATTATATTTATAAATAATTAAATTTTATACAATGACAATACATAAAAATCAAATAAAAATTATAATATTATATTTATAAATAATTAAATTTTATACAATGATAAACAAAAAATACTGTACCAGATATGTTACTCTTGAAATTCTATATATATTACTTCAGTTTTCGTATAGAACTTATTTTCCCTACCAAAAACATCAACTAAATATGAAAAGCCATTAAAAAAACACCACTATTTATGGTGCTCAATCTGCTATCTTGCACTCTTTCTTTCTCTATGGAATAGCACTGCTAACTGTTAAATCCTACGTTTTCTTTTGATTTAGATCGATATTAGTCTTCAATAAAAGATTGATTGTGGTGCACGTTACATGGATAACTCTTCTTCCCTTCATCTTATATTGTAAATTCAAAGACTCGTCGTGATATATTAATCCTTTTCTAAGAGTATGCCGTACGTTTGTTCATTGTCTTCCTTACTCTTCAGCTTAAATGTAAGACGTATCTGCAGTGTTAATTAAGGCCAGCCTTTCTCTTACCATGTGCTGAACCCTGTGTTTTCAACTAGAGCTTTAGAACCTCTTCGCAAGGGACGACGTACCTTCCCCTCTACTGTACCGCCTTGACAGCTAAGTAGATATTTTTTAAAGGTCTCGTGAATTTAATCCATACGTTTGGCTAACGTTCTACATGGTATGGACTGTTAGGTATGGGAAGATAGACTATTAGAGATGAATAGCCTTAAATTATCTAGCCGTCTCACGTATATTCTAGAGTCTATTTGACTTAATAATTGTTCATATTCAAGGACTCAGAAGCTGTGCAGTCTTACAGATAATAAGTAAAAAGTCTTACACAACACTGTAACAACTATTAACTATTAACATGTGAGCGGCTATTAAATCCTGACAGTTCACCTAAGTCTTCAATCAATGCAGTTGGTAGTAATTTGTTTCTGTTGCGATCTGGGTAGGCTTTTCTTTCTCAAAACACCACTTCTGTGTAATATTCGTAACCTCGATCTCTATATAATTTAAGATTATATGTATGTAAAGTTTTTCCTTATATATCAAATACATCAAATGGGTAATTCTAATTTGTGTTTCTAAACATAGGAAACTTACTATAGTTGCATTGTGACCCATGCCAAAAAAAGACCCAATTCATGTTGGAACAATTCAGAGCTACTATGAGTGAAAACAAATTTGGTTTTGAATTATATCATCTACGAATTTTTTATTCAATATGAAAATATGATTTTATATATCATCCACAAATTCATTTCACTACTTAATATGAAAACACAATTTCACATACAATTATATGGGGATAAAAGAGAATGCCACTTACCTCTCAATAGCATCCGTATTCCTGCGGCTTACTGAAAACTGCCGGGATGTTGTGGTTAATGTAGGCTTGTCTACGCAGGGCAGCTACATGATCAACGGGCACGTATGAAGCTCCTTCAACATACGCATTTGAGTTTTCTGAGCAACTGCTGCGCGCAGACACAACGTTATGCTGTCAAAATAATGTATTACCAAAAAATGCACGAGAAAAAATACAGAAACTGCTATATATAAATATACTTACCTTCAATCATGGAACTGAAATCTCGAATCACTTTTATGATTCCTCGTAGTGATGAACAAACTTTGTGAGAAGAAGAGGACCCATTCTGAATAATCAGAATTTTTACTTTTTGGCTACAGTGGTTGACATATCAAGTTGCTTTAAGACGTGCAGCAATGATTTCGGATATAAAGTTACTTTAGATAACCTGCGTGAAGGGAAACGAGGATGCTCTGAATTGCTGCAAACTAGTGCCTGTACAGAGAAATTGTGGGTTATAGGGGGCGAAAATGAATAGCGGAGGAGGGAAATAGCTGAGCTTAAACTATGATTTACCAATGGAAGCATATGTAACATATACAATTTGAAAGAGTCGTTACATTAAGTTTTGAAATTTTGACTGTCAGATGGGAACTAACGGATTTCGTACGAAATGAGAATGGTAGGCTAGTTGAGATTACGTTGCGGGGAAAGAGGAGCATTCAATGCAAATGTTGGATTTGAATGGTAGGCTAGATCAACAACTACCCATCAGGTAAAATTCGTAGAAATGTGATTGATTGACTGGCAGTTTCATACACAACTCCAGTTAAACAAAGTTTTGTTTGAGGTTGTTACGATTAAACAGTAGATTATATTTTTCCTTGGAGTTGAAAAACGTTTCTTATTTTTAATTGACTATAACTATTGTTCTAAAGAATGTCTTAAATGTATAGACATTGAGAGTAATTAATTGACAAAGGTTGAATGCGCCCTTTTTACAACTAAGATAAATGGGCAGTCATTTTCTAATCCACCGGCCATTCTATACTTGACTTTCTGGCAATGCAGGAAAGTTCGTCTGAGCAAATGTTTTTTTTTTTTGTTGTTGTGAAAAATATTAATGAAATATAGGTGGCATGTTTGGGTTGCACAAAAGCAAAACCTGCTTGTCTGAGGGATGTGATTTTGCATTACACTGACCTTTCAAGCGGCCATGCATTTACCAAAAGTCCCCCTGCTGTTTTGGACCGACAGGTAATGATTTGACAAAATCATGGGCAGTTATTACTTAATTCAAGATATCCAAGCTGGTCTTGTGTTGGAAAACTTGTAACCGGCCGGTAGCATAAATCTGACAGTCAAGAATTGATTGCTGCGAAAGGAGTTTCTTCACTGGAGAATTGGGCATATCTTCCAAACAAAGTACAACCGGTTATTTGTCGACAAGCACTGCATAAATTATTTCGTACAGACGTTTGCAGCCGCGTACGTTTAGTTTGGTTGTATTTGCAAGCTTATTGTGACGATCTAACAATGGACAAATTGCTTGATTCAATATAAAAAAAACAATGGACAAATTCATTCATTTATACCTATGTTCGTTTTGTCTGACAGCATCAATAAATTATTAGATTGAATCTTAAATATAATATAGCAATAATTTGTATACATGGATAAATGGAGAGAATATGTGTAGGGGAAGGGGGCATATAAGAAGGTGTAATGTTGAACGGATTATGTGGAAAAAAATCTTCCTGTGGTGAAATTGAATGGTTACATTAAAGAATGCGGTCGAATTGAATAGCTGTATTAAGGTGGTGAAAAAAGTGAAAAAATGCTGTCACAGTTGAAAGATTTAATTAAAAATTCCCTATTCTACTAATGTGAAAAGAAATACTCATGAAAGGTGGTGAAATTTATGTGCGTTTCATGTTTATTAATGTTTAGAATGAACCCTCCTCATCTTAAGCAATAAAGTGGAAAATTATATTTTTAAGCCTTAGGATGTTTTATTCTGTTTTTTTGGTTAGTCATATCTTAGTTTTAAAAATAATTATTTAGATTTAAAAAATACAGTCCAAAAATTGATTCAATGATAAAAAACCAAAATATAACCAAAATGTAATAGGCTTTCTCAGTTCTTATATTAATCTTTTTTCAATACTCATAAGGATGTGTTGTTGATGGAATGAAGTTTTTTTTTGTTTTTAGTACACATGAGTCATTTGCTTGAATTTTGAATGAATGCAAAATACAATCAGAATATTCATGAACATGCAAGAACAGATACAGAAACAACAGCTTGTAACATAAATCACCAGAACTATATTCAGCTCTTTCCAAAGTAACAATGATCACGTATACAAGAGATAAACATTATAAATCTCACAAAATGACAATAAACCCATATTCAAATTTTCCTATGCTTAGAAAGATAAATAATTGTGAAAATATTGATATTTCCTACGTTTCCAACTATAATAGTTGTCAAAGCACTTTGTGGGACCCATCAGGGAGAGTTATAACCTACATGCAAGGTGTGAAGCTCAACAGAGTGCCACTTGTCACCCAAGCGATTATCTTAAGGATTGATATCTGTGCATACTTCATGGAGGTGTGTCATAATGCCACTTGTCACTCGGGCACTCATTTGGAGAGAGGAGTTTGTAAAAACTTCTCGAAGTTGCATGGTGGCAACATGTGTCAAGGCATGTTGAGTTAACTATGACTTGTACCTATTTTTGAAGAAGTTGGCACCCACTTTGAAAATTCAAGATTGGATGTTTATAATTGCAAGGGGATTTGTGTATGGATGTAGTTTCTATTCCTAGTTGAGTCAAACTTGGAATGTGGACACCCATATTTTTGATAGGTGTTTTTTTTGCATGTGCATGTTGCATGCTTTTGCATGTAGTTCATTTCTTGTTTCATGTTTATGCATGTGCATGGGTTAATGGAAAATTCTATCCTAGGTACTATATACTCTATAAATACAGGTGTTATACTAGAGGAGATGTGAGAGAAGCTCGGTTCACAGGGGTTATGTTGTCAAATTTTCCCTAGAAGAGCAAGATGTAATTTCCAATTTCAAGCTATGATCCTGCAAGTGTATTGTAACATTGTTGTTATGGATAGATACATTGGTTCAAGCCTACATGAGCATAGACTCAATATTTGTATTGTTACTATTTTATTGTTGATAATACAAATTATTTGTGTTGTTGGAGTGTGCGTTTTTTTACCTAAAAGGGTTTTCCCCATGTATATATGTGTTCTTTCTCTTATGTCTATTCTTCTATTCTTTAAATATTAATTTACATTTTGCTATATTGTACAAATTATCCTAGATCTAAAAACTACATTTCTTTCCTTTAAGGGTTGATATGGTGGAAATTAAACTGTGTTTGTTTTCACTTTAAGACATAGTTGTATATGCTTGTATCACAAAAATAAAAAATAAATGATAGATACTAGAGGCATATACTAATTCTCAGATGAATTTTTGGGATCTCCTATTCCCTTCAAGTGTCAATAGAGATACATGTCGTCAAGAATTTCCTTAGCCAATTGTCTTTCAAATTGTGTTGTATTAGTTGCTACAAAAATTATATTGCAACCAAAGTAAGTTCATGGTATTTTTGAAGTTACTCATGGGATTACTACTAAAGTTTTAGCTATATAAGTGAGTTCATATTGTTAACAAAGATGATAGCAATGGCTACTAAAGTTCCCAATAGTGGTTGATGAAGTAAAATCATGTTGATGTAGAAGATTGCAAGTTGCAAAAGTTGTAACCATATTATTTGATGTTGATAAAGATGCACGATAAATATTATATTGCTAATAAACTCAAATGGAACATGCATTGACTCTTCATTTCATTTAAATTTTTCATCTCACCTAAATCACAAACAGCAAAACCTAAATTCCATACCATCTTATCTTGTCTTTATTTTTAAGTGATGCAAGATTGCTTGTGAACTCAAATACTTCTAGATCAACAAGAGTCCCCCCATTATCTTACTTCAAGACTTCTATCTCCTTACCTACCTAGTCTTCTACATGTGCTTTAGATTCTTTAAAATCAAAAAATAATGTAGATTTATATTTCAAAAAATAAACACAAATGTGTATATACTGCTCAATAACAAAACAAACATAGCACAATATTTATTCAAATACGTGATATGGCCAAACACATTACAATTTATTACCCAAAATTTAACCCTAGTGTTTTTAAGAGAAAAATTAACACTATTATGTCTTACAAATAGAATGTTTGTAGAAATAAAAGTCCACAAAATAATTTGAAAAACTAAGAGCCATATTTTTATTCACCAACAATTTTAAATCTATTTCACCATTTTGGCTCAATTTATGGTGTCACTATTGGAAATTGTGGAGATGTCACTAATGCATTTGTTGGAAACATGAGCATGTGGTGCATACAATTATGCATTACAGTGTTCTCACTTATGTCAACATTGTATCCCAGTACAAAGATGATGGTGCAAATTAGTTTGGATGTCATGAGCATGGTTGAGGATGATTGTGAAAGATAATTTTGTAAGAAGGTTTGATCTGGTGAAGATAATTGTGATGAAAATTAACTAAGTGTTAATACTAATGATTTTGTGTACAGGGGCTTTGATTATTAGGTCCACATTGGTTCATTGTTGAATATATTTCGCTGTTCTTATAGCATAATTTTGTTGGATAGTAGAACTTAATTCTAGAACTTCAACTTGTTTTGGTTTCTAGTTTTTGAGTTATGAGTAACAGAAGTTTGGCTTGGTAGTTTCAAACATTTCTAGTTTAGTATATATGAGTTGATGAGTCTGCACTTCTCCACGGATTGGTTTTTGGCTTTTGTGGAGTTTTGGAAGTGTTGATAGATATTAGATGAGTGTGCATTCTAGTTGGAATGATGCTTTGAGGTTCGTGTGTCTAAATTTGGGTTTACAGTTGGAGAATTTTTATATTAGACCCTCTGTGATACCAACCTAATAAGTTTGAATGTATGTGAATCTTAAATAAGAATTGTGGAGTTATGTGGGATCTATTATAGATCCATGCCAACCTATTTCAAAGTGTTTTGAGATTTGAATCTTGGTGTGAAGCATGTTTCGATAGATCTTGAGCCAACAAGTTACATTTTTTGTATTACATCTAATTAGGCCAACCTAATTGATGTTATGAGTGAAACAAGCATATAAGTTAGATATTTTTCAATAGTTTTTGGATGATGACATGTGAATTGAGTTAGTGAATGTGAATTGTGCAAATTTAATGTGAATGCAAAGTAGAGAAGAGTATTAATTCATATCAGTATGAAGATTTTTGAGTTTGTATTATAAACTTCAATGGAACTGTATTTTGACATATTGTAGATGCATTTTGTAACAATTCAACACTTGGTTGTGTTCCACAATATCTTCTATCTCTTTTCTTTTCTTAGTGGGAAGTGAGTCCACCTGTAGTGAGCACTTTTGTAATATACTATAACCTATTATAATATATTGTGAGCTAATCCTCATCGTGGTTTTTCCCATTTTGGGTTTTCCATGTAAAAATCCTGGTGTTCATGTGTTATGTGATGTTGTTGGATGTTTTCATGTTTTCTTTCATTACTATAATTGAATATTCTATAATTATTGAATTTTTAAATGTTTAAGTGGTTTAAAAGAATATTGATTCACCCCCCCTCTTAGTATTCTAGGTGTTCAACAATTCGTATCAAAGCCTAGATCCTTGGAAGGAGCTTAACTACTTTGGGAAGATCTTAGAGGTTGAACACATGGATTTTAGAAGATTACCTACTACTCCGGAAGAGATTCTTGTTGTTAGATCTATAGAAGAAGATTGTATATTTGATATAAATGGAGAACTCAAAGTTTCTCTTGAAGATCTTGAAAGAATTGAAGGTGAAAATAGATATCTAAAGGAAAATGTCAAAGAAGAAAATGAATACATCAAAAAATTGAGGGAGAAAATCAACAAATTTAGAGAAAGGTGTGTTAGAACACAATGATCTACTAAGAGGGGGGTGAATCAATAGATATAAAAACTTTTAGACTTGAAAACCTATTTGTAGATTCAACCTTACAACTTAGATGTGCAGATAAAAATATAAACCAATATAACAATCACATGCACATGAAACAATAACTCATAACACCAGATATATGTGGAAAACCCAAGATGGGAAAAACCACGATGACAAAAGATTCTTGAGTCTACTACTCAAATCCAACGTCACAAATGAAATCTTTGTTACAAAGTTTAGGGTTACAACCCAAGGAAGCTTCAACTCCCTAATTTGGAAGCTACAACTTCAAGGATGCTACTACACCCTATTTTAGGAGTTACAACTCCAAGGAAACTACAATCACCTAATTAGAGCTACAACTCAATTCAATGAGGCTACAACCTCAACAACATTACAAGTTCATATGTGCATACAATTAGGTTCTACTCAACCTGAAAATGCACCATTACATAGAATGAATTGTTGCACACCCTGCAACTTACACTACCACTTGTGCATCACTCTATTAGGCACTTTGTGCACTAGTAGACTCTTCACACTTCTCCTCACTTTCAGATTCAACACATCACACACAGCTACTACATTCCTTAGACAATGCCTAATTGTCTTTCTTTTTCACCAATGTGTAATTACTACCTTAGGATCCACTTCATCGTCCAAATCAACCCTAGCATCATATTAGGGTTTCCCTTATTCGTTAGCTTCACCAACAAGTTTCCAATTCATCGAGTCACACACCATTATTAAGACATCCAATAAGGTTTATCAAATATCACCATACCTATGCATTGATCCATAAAATAATTAATTCAGTTATAGAGAATTTCCCTTCATTCTCTCTGCCAAACCCTAAAATCCGATTTTGCATTCAATGTGTTCTTCTGATTATTTGATCTAATCATGATTTTTGTCTTTGTGATCACCTCTGCAATCTATGTCGCCATTGTGTGCATCAAATCTCATTTGCAGTGGTCGTTGGGTGCAGTTAGACCAATTTATTCTCCATTTATGTCGGTTACTAGTCGAAAACCTCATTCACACTGAGTTAGTCATTTGTGATTACTGCATTCAAATTTGGCTTGTCAATCTTCTAACTTTGCACCATGATCCTGCACTTTCCATACACTGACTCAACTTTAAAGCAAAACCATCCAATAAATAGTTGTTTAAATCTCCATCGTCGATCTTACTAACTTTTGTACACTGTTGGATCAATTGCCAAACAATCTGCATTGTAGATCTCTTTATACATCGCTTACCATACATAGGGCCCACCAGGACATGCGTCCAAAATTCACTCATCTCGCAAGCTCAAACAACGGGCCCACATAAACCTTGTGAGGACTGCGATCTATTGCCATTTTCCATCCATGTCATCACCACCTAATTAGCAACAACAATGTGAATTAGCATATCAAGTAATTATTCTTCACCACCTACTCATCTTTGTCATAATCTGTCAGCGTATCGAGTCCCACCAAATTCACTGTGAGCACCATCAGATCTTCTACATTCAATCATTGTAGTCAATCATTGTGCATATGTCATCTACCACTATCTGGTCCCACCAAACTCTTCAGTGAGCGTTGTCTGATCAACAAGGGATAATCTACACCATTCATCACTGACATTGCAGGTCTCGATCAGGTCCCCCTAGAAATCTTGTGAGGTGTGCAACCATCATCTGATCTCCAAGGCTTCAACCACAACCATTGATCATGCTTGAGAAAAATATTTCTCTCAAGACTTAGGAAACATTATAGTTGTTGGATATGTGTCAAATCGGTAATTGCAAGGCAAAGGAATTAGTCACCCTCATGATTTCAATGACGTAAGTTATAACTTATGTGACCAATAACTACCAAACACAAGTCAATGTCAAAATATAACATCTACACATGACGCCATGTCACTACTTCATAATCCACAATAAGGATGTGGATTACCGTTCATTCAATCTTGTCACACCATACGTCTGCTTCGTCAGCTCTGTCACCCACGCCATTATTTCAAGGTCCCACTCGGGCACTACCTTCACATTGCCATGTCAGAGAGACATTGAAAAGGGTCTCACCATCGCCATATAGTCTCATCAACAACACTTCCATACTCCTTATCGTTCCATCAGTAAGTCACCAAGTTAGGAGGTTTCAAAACTTGAGAACTCTGCAACATAGGTTAGGAAAACTTGGGACTCTATGACTTAACAAAGAAGCCATTTTCCATCGAAATAATGGAAGTGTATAACCTTAAAGTGCTAGGTAGAGGGGCCAGTCATCTCCATGGAATGAATGACATAAGTTATCACTTAAGTGACCTGCAACCTGCTACAACCAGTCAATGAAAAAATAGAATTCATGTTAGATGATGCCATGACTACAAATACATTAGGTTTTAAGAGATGAACCTTAAAACACCTGAAGGAAAATATAATTCATTCATGGGCACATCCTTCACTTTCTCTACCTACAGAGAACATCTCTAGAATGCTCTCGAAAAACCCAGTTCGAATCAGCTATTTATTCTGCCATCAAATCCATTGTTCTTCACACTCACCTTTTTTCATTCTACCAACAATCTTCCTTGCATGATTTGCACTTTTGACATCAATGACAACTATTTGATAACAATCTCCCCCTTTGGCATTGATGGAAAAACTCTAATTGCTCAACCAAGTACCATTGAACAAATTGGATTATTCACACTATAACACAACAACTCCTCCTATGACATACATCTCTTCTCTTCTTAGGAAGCTTTTCGTTTGCATCACAATTTCTCCCCCTTTGACATCAATGGAAAAGGGTACACTCCCCCTGATGAAATGCACTAATTTTGATAAACTCTACAACCATCAGGTCATTAGAAATTTGTAAAACAAGATTTTACATGACTTAATTACACTATTTTTAACCAAGGTTAAATAAATGATCAATGAATCTCCCCCTAGATATATGCCATGTCACTAATGTTTAGTGATATGAGGTGGGAGGAACTACTCCTAGCTTCTTCCTCAAGTAATAAAATTATTTTGTAGGGAGAGGCTTTGTAAATATATCAGTCACTTGTTCCTTTGTTGGAACATACTCCATGTTGACTTCCTTATCTGCAACCTTTTCTCTAATGAAGTGAGCACAATATTCCATGAATTCTCTTGACATAAATTCCCCACCTCTATCTAACCTGAGACATTTGATTCTTCTCGCAATGTTATTTTCTACCAACTTCTTATAACCTTTAAATGCTTTAAATGCCTCAGTTTTTTCCCTCAAAAATGTGACATATTCCATTCTGGTATAATCATCAATTAGTAGCATGAAATATATTTCTCCTTGAGACGTCCTTTTCCTCATTGGACCACATAGATCAATATGAATTATCTCCAAGGGTTTTGAAGTTGAATAATCCTTTGTAGGAAACTTAAACTTTGTTTTCTTTCCTTGCTGGCATCCTTGGAAAATGATATTATTAGGCTTTGCAATATTAGGCATATTTCTAACTAATCCTTTTGAACTTATCTTTACTAAATTGTCAAAGTTTACATGTCCTAGTATTTTATGCCACAACTAGCTCTCATTTGCTTGGCTAATTGGACATGTTTGGCCTTCCACCTCATATAGATTATAGAGATTACTTTCAGTACTTTCAGTCCTTATCCCTTTCAAAGCAATTGTTATACCATTCATTCTTATCTTGCAGCCTTTAGAATCAAATACAACTTTATATCCATTATCACACATTTGGCTAACACTAAGAAGATTATGTTTTAGACCTTCCACATATAGCACATGTATTTAGTTTTGTTCTTCCCATCTATGCTTAGAATTCCTTTACCATGAATCTTAATAGCAGTATTATCGCCTAGGCTTATTGAACCTCCTTTTCTCATTTCAAGCTAAATGAATTTCTTTTTATCTCTAGTCATGTGCTTGGAGCAGCCACTATCAATTATCCATAGATCTTGTTCCTTTGCATGCAATGGTGTTTGGGAAATCAAACTGGTCTCAGAATTCCCCTTTTTCTCCTTCCATACCTTCTTAGGTTTATTTTCAACTTTTTCTTCCTTTTTTTCTCAAGGACCTTAGTTTTCTTTTCATCTTTGGGAGGTGTGTTTTTCTTCTTCTCAGAATGAGCATTTGGTCTTACAAATTTTGCTCTATTTCTAGCTATATGACTGAAATTATTTCAATTGAAACAAACTACATTCATATGAGCTAAAGGAGCAAATGGATTTTTTCTTATGAAATTTCTATTTCTCCTTGACATGAATTTACACTCTCTAGCCCTATGACCAAAATTGTTACAAGTGTAGCAATACCCATTGAAGTATGATGAGTACCTATTCATGTATTTTCCTTCTGCTGGATAAGGAGATCTTTGTCTAGGTCTGAACTTGGATAGTGTACTCATGTAAAACCATCATTGTTTGTTCTCTTGGTATTTTTCTTCTCCTTTTGTTGATTAGGAGTTGGCTTGTTAACTTTCTTGTCTTCAATTGGTTCCTTCTCTCTAATAGATTTCTCAACTGCAATTAACTTCTTTTCATCTTCAGAGGCTTCTCCTTTGTCATATTTTTCACCATTGGGGATTGATTTTTCTTCTCTAAATCTTTCATAGAGCTTTGTAGAAGCATCAATAAATGAACTTTTTCCTTTTTCAAGTTCCAATCCTGATTTCTCTTTATTAGTTGGCTTTTGAGTACTTAGTAGTTCATCTAGAATATTAGTACCACCTTTTAACTTCAAACCTTTATTGATCTGCTCATTAGCTTTCTCAAATTCTCTTTTTAAGGCAACTATTTCTTCCTCAAGTTTCGAGCATCTATCCATCTCTAATTGCAATTTAAATTTCATAACATTTTCAACTCTTTTGAGCTCTTCTACATTAAATTTTAGACCAACTATCACATTATTGGATTCCTCAAGTTCTTGAGTTAATCTAGCAGTCTCCTTTTGATAATTCTTTCTTGGTTTCTTGTTTTCTCTCTTAAGATCAACATATTTATCTCTTAGTTCATCAAGATCTTCAAGAGCACTAATTAATTCTCCTTCAAGATCAACAACTACCTCCTCTTCTTCTTCATGTGAATCTTCTATTTTTTTAGCCATAAATAGAAATCCTCTTCTATCTTCTCTCATTACAAGGGCATGATCTTGATCCTCTTCTAAACTATCACTAGCATTAGATTCTTCACATTCTTCATTGATTACATTTAGACTCTTCTTCTTTCCAAAGTTCTTTCTTTTAGGATAAATCATTTTCTTCCTTTTTCTAACATCTTCTTGCTTGGAACTGTCTTCTTTACCATATGGACACTTTGAAGCAAAATGACCTATTCTACCATAATCAAAACACTTAAAAGGGAGCTTACCTTTATACTTGTCGAATCCTCTCCTTAGTCTTCTTATGAAGTTTGCATCTTCCTCACTAGTTTCCACATAATCAGATGTAATGACATCAGCTTTGTCTTTCTTATCAACTTCATCTTGACAACCTTAAATACAGCTTCTCTCCTAGATGATTTAGCACTTGGCATTCTCATCTCATATGCAGTAATTATTCCATGCACCTCATATCAATTTATCTTGCTTCTTCAATAATAGAAATATTGGCATCATATTTAGTTGGATCATAGACCTAAGAAATTTCAATACAACATCTTCTTCTTCTAGATCTACGCCATATCCCTTAATAGAATTCACTATATCATCAACTCTCAAAAGATAATCTACAATTTTTTCTTCTTCAATCATCTGCAAGCTTTCAAATTTGGCTCTCAGTATTTGTATATTTTCCAACTTCACCTTCGAATATCCTTCATAGATCTTTTTTCAGTTTTTCCTAGACATCATAAGTAATTTCACAATGCATAACCTTGCTATGCATAGAATCAAACCAGTTGTTCATAATGGTGAACCAGGCTTTCTCATTATTCTCATAATCCTTCTTTGTTGCAACATCAATAGGAGCAGTAGGAGGAACATATTTGTTCTTAACTAACATCCAAACATCAAGTCCAAGACAACCTAAGTATCCTTTCATCAAAGAGCTCCATTTAGCATAGTTTGTTCCATCAAATCTAGGTGGCTTAATTGAACCTTCGTCGCATGACATTGTGTTTGCTTATCCAAGATCTACCTAAGTTGACTAAGCTTCTCCTAGGGAACCTAGGGATTTGATACCAATTGTTAGAACACAATGGTATACTGAGAAGGGGGTGAATCAGTAAATATGAAAACTTTTATACTTGAAAACCTATTTATAGATTAAACCTTACAACTCAAATATGCAGATCAAAATATAAACCAATATAAAAATCACATGTAGATGAAACAACAACTCATAACACCAGATATACATGGAAAACCCAAGATGGGAAAAAACCACGATGACAAAAGTTTCTTGAGTCTACTACTCAAATCCAACATCACAAATGAAATCTTTGTTCCAAATTTTAGGGATGCAACCCAAGGAAACTTCAACTCCCTAATTTAGAAGCTACAACTTCAAGGATGCTACTACACCCTATTTTAGGAGCTACAACTCCAAGGAAACTACAATCACCTAATCTAAGCTACAACTCAGTTCAATGAGGCTACAACCTCAACAAGATTACAAGTTCATATGTGCATACAATTAAGTTCTACTCAACCTAAAAATGCACCATTACATATAATGAGTTGTTGCACACCCAACAACTTACACTACTACTGCTAAAGATGCACTATTAGCAACACACCCCCGCTCTGTACTCTCCTCTCCTCTGCACTCTCTTGTCTACTGCATTCTCAATTGTACATCACTCTGTTAGGCACTCTGTGCACTTGCAAACTCTTCACACTTATCCTCACTTTTGGATTCAACACATCATACACAGCTACTACATTCATTGGACAATGCTCGATTATCTTTCTTTTTCACCAATATACAATTACTACCTCGGGACCCACTTCATCATCTAGATCATCCCTAGCATCATATTAGGGTTTCCCTTATTCATTAGTTTCACTAGCAAGCTACCAATTCATTGAGCCACACACCATTATTAAGACATCTAATAAGGTTTATCATATATCACCATACCTAGATGCATCAATCCATACAGCAATTAATTTAGTTATAAATAATTTCTCTTCATTTTCTCTGCCAAACCCTAAAATCTGATTGTGCATTCAATTAGTTCTTCTAATTATTCGATTTTTTCTTTATTTTTGTCTCTGTGATCACCTCTACAATTTGTGTCATCGTTGTGTGCATCAAATCTCATTTACATTGGTCACTGGGTGTAGTTAGACCAATTAATTCTTCATCTATGTTAGTTACTAGTCAAAAACCTCATTCACAAGTTGAGTTAGTCATTTGTGATTACTACATTCAAATTTGAGTCATTGATCTTCTGAATTTGCATCACGATCCTACGCTTTCCATACACTAACGCAACTTTAAAGCACAACCATCTGATAAATGATATTTTAAATCTCCATCATCAATCTTCACTAACTTTCATACATCGTTGGATCAATCTTCAAATGATCTACATCATAGATCTCTTTATACATCACTTTCCATACATGGGGTCCACTAGGACACGCATCTAAAATTTGCTCATCTAGCAAGCTCAAACAATGGGTCCACACAAACCTTGCAAGGACTATGATCTATTTCCATTTGTCGTCCATGTCATCACCACCTAATTCACAACAATGATGTGAATTAGCATATCGATCAATCATTCTTTTCCACCTGGTCATCTATGTCACAATCTGTCAATGTATTAGGTCCCACCAAATTCACTGTGAGCACCATCATATCTTCTACATTCAATCATTTCCATTCATCGTTGTGCATATGTCATCTTCCACTATCTGGTCCCACCAAACTCTTCAGTGAGCACCATCTAATCAACAAGGGATAATCTACACCATTCATCACTGACCTTGTAGGTCTTGATCAGGTCCCACTAGAAATCTTGTGAGGTGTGCGACCATCCTCCTATCTCCAAGGCTTCAACCACAACCGTCGATCACGCTAGAGACAAATATTTCACTCAAGACTTAGGAAACATTATAGTTGGATATTTTTTGGGTTGTTAATTGTAAGGTGAAGGGGTCGATCACCCTCATGACTTCAACAAAATAAGTTATAACTTATGTGACTAATAATTTCCAAACACAAGTCACCATCAAAATAGAACATCTACACATGATACCATGTCACTGCATTGTAATCGACAACAAGGATGTGGATTACCTTTCATTCAATCTTATCATGCCATACGTCTACTTCATCATCTCTATCACCCATGTCATTATGTCAGGGTCCCACTCAAGCACTACCCTCACATCGCCATGTTAGAGAGACATTGAAAAGGGTCTCACTAATGCCATATAGTCTCATCAACAACACTTTCATACTCCTCATCATTCCATTGGTAAGTCACCAAGTCGGGAGGTTTCAAAACTTGAGAACCCCGTGACATAGGTTAGGAAAAATTTGGACTCCGTGACTTAAGAAAGAAGGCATTTTCTATCGAACTGATGGAAGTGTATAACCTTAAAGCACTAGGCAAAGGGGCTGGTCACCTCCATGGAATGAATGACATAAGTTACCACTTAAGTGACCTACAACTTGCTACAACCAGTCAATGACAAAATAGAATTCCTATTAGATGACACCATGAATGCAAACACATTAGGGTTTAAGAGATAAACCCTAAAACACCTGAAGGTGAATATAATTCATTCCTGGGTGCATCCTTCACTTTCTCAACCTGCAGAGCACATCTATGGAATTCTCTCAAAAAACCCAGTTCGAATCTGCCATTTATTCTACTATCAGATCTATTGTTCTTCACACTCACCTTTTTCCATTATGCCAAAAATCTTCCTTGCATGATTTGCACTTTTGACATCAATAAAAACCATATTCCAACAAGGCATAAGGAGGTCGGTGAACAGTTGAAGCAAGAAAATGAAACAATTACCTATTTGAAGGTGAAAGTTGAAGAAAGAAAGAGAGTTGAAGCATGCTTGAATATAATGGTGAAAATTAAATTTGAAGAATGCAAAAGCCTTGAACAAGAAGTTGTGAATCTAATATTAGATCTGGAAGAAGAAAGGATTCATGAAGAAAAATTTAAAATGAGTTCTACAAAGCTTGATGAAATTATTGCAAATTAGAAAGGCTCTAAAGATAAAGAAGGTTTAGGATTTGAAAAGGGTGAAAGTTCTAAATTAGATCAAACATCAAATGTTGAAAACAAGACTAAAGACAAGAAGAACAATGGAAAGCAGATCTGGAATCAAAGGAATGTAACTAGAAGACTACCAGTTAAACAACCAAATGCACAAAGGTACCCATATTTTAATGGTTTATGCTATTCTTGCAATAAATTTGGACACAAGGCTATTGAATGTAGTATCAAAATGAATCCAAATGTTTCACCTTTTTCTCGTCAATGTTCTACATGTAAGAAATTTGGTCATAGAGCTAGTGAATGCAGAAGTCAAATGATGAATGGCTATAATAATGATAGAATTGTTCAGTGTTTCAATGGCTATTGTTATTCATGCTATGGGTATGAGCATAAAGTTAATCAATGCAACTATAGAATGAATGTAAATAATATTGTCAAAATAATTTGATATGCTATAATTATAATAGGCCCAGACAGATTTCTAAGTTTTGCAAAAGAAAAACTATGAAGAAGGATAATCTAGTAAAGAATAATGATCCAATAAAAAAGATTGATCTAGAAGAAATAAAGAAGGAAATGGATAAGATGTGGAGAAAGAGGGGAGAGATTGAGGTTAAGGATGGATTTGTACCAACATCCAGAGTAGATGTTTCTAGTAGAAACTAAATTGAGAGCTTTGTCTCAGGGGGAGCTTTAATGAAAATATTTTATCCATTGCCAAAGAAAATAGTATTGATGCTTAAGCACGAGGATATGTGGTGTAATTCAACATGCTTGATCTTTTGGGGAATATTCTGATAGAAAATGTTAAAATGTGAAATCTTGTGGAGCATCTAAAGTTGACTATGCAAGGTTTGACAGCTTTATTATTTGAAGCATTCAATGTGAAATTAGGTCAGTTTCAAGGGTTATAAAGTGATTTTACTTATCCAAATTCATTCAAAATGAGAATTGAGAAGGAGAAGAGTAGCAAAAAAAATATTTAGAGTGATCAAGGAAATTTGTGATCTAGTGTGTTTAAACCCTAATCAAAAAAGCAAAGGAAAAGGTATTTAAAAAACTTTGTTTTCCCTAGTTTCACAAAGAACTTTGTTGAAAGAAATTTGAATTCATTTTGCAATGGCTACATCAAGGGTTATTGAAGTTACTAATAGGCCACGACCTAAGTTTAAGAAACATCCTATTAAATCAATGTAGGTTAATTTGATAGGAGTATTTTTTTTGTGTTCCTTATGGTGTTTTACATATCGAGGATATAAGGATTTATATTCATAACAGGTTAGAGGATCATGATCATTCTAAGATAGGAGAGGTATGAGTGAATGAACTTATTAGAGATAAATTTACCCTTAAACTAGAATATCAAAACCTAGTTGTGAAGAAACTTGATGTGTGGGAAGAGTTTTCAAAATTTTTCTTTGTTGATAAATGGGTTAGAACTGCATTGAGCAGAATTCATGATAGGTTTGTTTCGACTAACAAGCCTAGGTTAATCACAAAGGATGTGATTAGAGAAGTTGTAGTTTTATGCTCCATTGGACCCATTTCGACACTCAAATTAGTGAAAAATGAAGTGGTCACAGAATTAACTATTGCTACATATGACAAGAGGACCTTAACAATGACTAAGATAAGAAATCCAACTATGAAGTATGCAGCTATGATGATAGGTTACAAGATTTACTTTACAAATAGAGAAAAAAATTATTTTCCATCACAATCAGTGTTTCCTATGAAATGGTAGAAAAAGGAGTTGATTATGATCTATGTGAACTATTAAGATAATAGTTAATGGAAAATTTGAAACAAACAAAGGAGAAGAAACACTCTTTCAAGTATGGAACTTTGACTATATGTTCACTCTTCTATTTCTTGAGAGAATTCCCTTGGACTAAAAGTGTGACATGGTTGAAAGGTAGACCTATTGCTCATTAGATTAAATACTTTCTGAGAGGTCTTGGTGATGCAAAGGCACAAAATGAAGCTCTAGAAGATTTTTTGTAGTATTTCAAAAGACGATGCATGAAAGAAAAATAATCCCTAAGGAAATTGTGGAAAAGTATAAGGATGAAATCATATTCATTGTATGAACAGATGAGTGTATCATACAAGCATTTGAACCAAGAATGGTATGGATCCCAAAGATGGGACATGAGATTACTGAGCAGGAAAATACTACATTTATGGACTAAACGTTTCTCAAGCCTAAGGACACAACAAAAGGATGATATGGCACCTATGAAGAAAAATAGATGGATGTGTCTATGGAGTAGAAGAAACCAATAATAAGAAGGTTGAAAATATGGTTGCACAATTTGTAGAGGACATGGGGTTCACAAAAGAGCAAGTGGATCAAGCAAGAGCAAGGGTTGGAGCTCTGAGAATCTCATCAAGCACTAAAATATCTGGTAGAATAGCTACCACCTTTCCTTTTATTCAAAATTCCTTCGAGACTAAGCCCCCTATAGGAGAAAATAGAAAATCAACTGAAATTCCTCTAATAAAGGATAAGTCTCCTCTGGTTGTGTAGAGTACAAGGCATGAGAAGAATAATAATGTTTTAGTAGCACCACCTACAGGCCCTACCAAGAAGAGAACAAAATATAAAGAAGTAAGAGAAAAGGTCACAAGTGTAAATGTTGAAGAGTGTGAAGAAGAAGATGATGAGAAGGAAGAAATTGGACAACAATTGGTCTGCAAAAGGAAAGGAGAAGAAAGTGTTAAAATAAATAAATTTGATATCATTGACATAGATAGTGAAGAAATAGAGAAGAAAAAGAAATATTTTGTAGTTCACATGTGAGAGAAGAAAAAAGAATCCACCAAGAAGGTGTCACTAGAAAAGAAGAAAGTAGAAGCAAATCAAAAGAAGACACTGGAAAAGGCATAAAAGAAGAAAGATCCAATAAGAACACACATTTCCATGAAGCAAGAAGCACTCTTCAATGGTATAGTAAAAAATGAGATGTTAGAAAAAATTGCGGGGTAGGTGCAAAAAGATGGGGGGCCAATTTGTGGCCAAATTTTTTAAAAATAATTGATAGCTCATAATGTAGGTGCATTATAACGTGCTCATGTTATGAGCAATTAAAAGAAAAAAGAAAAAAGAAATCGAGCCCATTTGCTTTGTGACTATTTTTTTTTCCCTCGGCCAAAATCCCTTCTTTTGTGTGCTTGCATCTTGGGAGGAGTGAATCTTGCAATTTTTTCATCAAATTGTTGCTATTTCATTGCCAAGATGCCACCACATCAATGGGGAGTTCAAAGAAGTAAGGATTGTTTGTTTTTTATTGTGAATCTATTAGTTTTAGGTTGTTTTTTATATTTATTTATTGAATTTGTAGGAGATGTATTGAACCTGCAAACCCTCTTCAAAACCCTCCTACAAATCCTCAACAAGCAGAGAAACAACAATAGGAACAAAATCCTCAACAAGCAGAGCAACAACAACATCAACATAATCCTCAAGTTCAACAACCACAACAACAATCTCCTCCACCAATCCCTCAACTTCCTCCTAGGAATCAACAAAATTTATTGAGTAAAATTGAAAACAATAAAAAACAAATTGAGGAGTTAATCACAAGGTTGAATGATCCAAATGGTTCAACCATGGAAAGAAAAAAACTTGAAAATTCAATGAAAGAAATGTTAAAACATTTAGATTCAATCAACAAATAATTAATTGGTTGGCAAGATAGGAGGCAAGCGGCTAGGAATTTTTACCAGGACAAATTATCATATAAAGATGTAAAAGATCTAAAAATTACAAAATTAGATTTGTGCTCATTATTCACTGACCCACGCACAAATGCAAATCTTAGCCTTAATGTGAAGAGGTTTCCTATCCATTGGTGCCACCACTAGTAGATTAGGACCCTTTTTTGGGATAGATGGTACATGGCATTTTATTACCTACCATGCAACAATTGTGAAGTCCCGCAATAGTTCCTGAGGAAACTATACTGTGATTTCATCCTGAACAAAATCCTGAATTTTTTTGATATGAGGGACTTCTGAGGGAGAGGTGGGGGTGGGCTCAAGATAGACTTATCAAGATCCTAGGTGGCAAGTGAGATGACCTCTCGCTAGGCCTCCTCATGAGCACTTCATTATCCCTTCCATCGTGAAGGAGAGTGTCGAGGTAGATACTTTGTAGGCCATCATCTCTTTGACCTAGTGTGTCATCCAGCATGCCATCCCTATACTACAATTGCATATAGGGGATTCTTCAAGTGGTGGGATTCGATCCCATTTGTGTCAGGCTTGTGGGGCGACTTGTTCATATGACCCCACCAACACTCAAGAGGTTACTATGCAGGATACGTCTGCATCTATGTAGATGGTGAGGGAAGCTGACATTTTGAATGAGGCCTATGGCATTAATACTCAGGTAAATGTTAACATGTTTATTAAATTTAATTTATTAAATTTCAATTTTGAAATGCAAGATTAACTAATTTAGTTTTATGATTTTAATAAAATTTCAGGGTCACAATGTTGATATTGGCTACACTGGCCCTACACCCGCTTATCACTCCACTGCATCTACCGTTGATGTATGTAACTAGTAAACAATTATAAATTTATTACATGTTAATAGCATTGTTTTATGAATGGTATTCTAATATGTGATTTCGGATGTTGAATAGGCTAATATTAGAGGTTTCAAGGGAGCACCTCCCAATGCCAGTGGATTTAGACAAACCTACACGTAGGTAATAGAATAAAGAGTTTAACTAATGAATTATAGTTAATAGATTTGTGTAGTTTATATTCATATCATTGATTACATTGCATTGTACATCTTTCAAACTCAAAGCATTACTTCGCATTCCATAACTAATAACTAGATGTTGATAGATGATGAAATTTCAACTACAATATAGTTGTTTATAAACTCAACATAAGCAGTGAAACAATTACTTCACATAGCATAAGTAATAAGTAGGAGAAACTTCCAATTACATTTGCTTGTCATGGCATTGCATGAGACCACTTTTTACTGAGGCATCTTTTCAAATAGTTCACTTCCTTGTCAATGTTATGGATGCTTGGAAGAAATATATGAAAGAATAATAGTAATCAATAGCATAGACAAGGCAATGAGTTGTTTAAAACAATTCCTCAAAGAAATGTGGTCTCATGGTGATGTCCATCACCATGAGACCCAATTTCTTTGAGGCATTTTTTCAAATAGCTCACTGCCTTTTCTATGCTACTACATTTTCTATACATATCTACCAAAGCATTTTATCAAACAATTCATTTCCTTGCTACTATGGCCAAAAGCCTAAAAAAGGTGTTTTCCAACAAACTATGGATGCTTGGAAAAAATATATCAAAGCATAATAGTAAACAATAGCATAGACAATGCAGTGAGTAATTTGGAAAAATTCCTTGAAGAAATGTGGTCTCATGGTGATGGAATGCCATTTCTTCAAACATCTCACCACCTTTTCTATGCTACCACATTTTTCATACATGTTTACCAAATCATTTTATCAAACTACTCACTTCCTTGCTACTATGGCTAAAATCCTAAAATAGGTGTTTTCAACAAACTATGGATGCTTGGAAAAAATCTATCAGAGTATAATAATAAGCAATATCATAGTCAAGGTAGTGAGTATTATGAATTTTTTTTTTGAAGAAATGTGGTCTCATGGTGATGGAATTCCATTCCATCACCATGAGACCACATTTCTCTAAGGCATTTTTTCAAACAGCACACTGTTTGAAGAATAGAAACTAACCCTTTAGCCAAAATTCCCCTCCAAATTATTTTCAAGGTCCTCATCCTCAATTTACCAATCCATGGAAACTTCCACATTTTATTCCACTTGTTCATGTCCCAACCCCTCCCTCTTCATGTCATGATCGCCCTCCATCTCATAAACAAGACCACACTATACCATCCACCCCATCCTAGCATAATACCATAGAGAAGGCAATGAGCTGTTTGAAAAAATGCCTCAAAGAAATGTGGTCTTATGGTGATGGAATGCCATGACACATTTATTTGTAATGGAATTCTATCACCATGAGACCCCATTTCTTTAAGGCATTTGATAGGGAAAATATTAAGCATGATAGTCAAAAATATATAGTTTAAGAAGTACTCAAAATTTTGTCCATTATCTCATACATTATAATCCATGACATGGATCGCTATTATAGTTTTCATGATTGAATAATTTGTTTTTTATTTTAAAATGTTACAAGAGAATACACCTCTAAATGTTCATAGGGAAATGGAGCTCCGTGTTTCATCTGCTATAGACTCCTCAATGGCTCTCACAGGGGAGGTATGAGGCAAATTACTAAATTTCAATTTACATTCATTGTTATAGCTATTAGTTAGTGAAAAATAAAACCATTATTGATTTGTAGTTTAATTTCTCTTTGGATGGTTTCTACAAGGCTTCAGCATGCCTTAGCATGGGAATTTGAATATTTCCCTTGTGGAGAGTGATCATCAGATGGTAATAAGTGATTATTTTGTTAAATTTATCATTTTTTATAATTTTATTTCTATATATTAATGTATTTACTTGTTATTGTAACAAATAAGACTTGACCAAGAACTAAACCCTAAGAGGAGCACCAGGAGCACTCCTTGACCTCAAAATAAACAATTGATGGACCTATCACCATCCGATCAACAAGTAATGGGAAAGAGTTTATTTCAAGGGCATGGAGAGAAATGACTTTTGATTCTAGAGCCGTTTGTTGTATGCCTATATGGAGTTTTTTTACATATTTTGTATTGGATATATTTGACATTATATGCCTATATGGAATTCGTGTAAGCCTATATGGCTATTTTGTATATATTTTATACTTATATCGACATATATTGATGTATGCCTACATGGTTATTTGGTTAATACAAATCTTTTTTATCAACCAGTGTCCATATTTGTATTATAAATCCATGGTTCAATAGATATGAGTTACATGTATTCAAGTGTATACTTTACAACTTATGTGTATACTTTGTGACTTACGTGTATTCCAATGTATACTTTGCGACTTATGTGTTTTCATGTGTATATCTTGTATTCAAGTGTATACTTTACAAATTATGTGTATACTTTGTGACTTACGTGTATTCCAATGTATACTTTCCAACTTATGTGTTCTCATGCGTATACCTTGTATTCATGCATATGCTTTGTATTAATTTGTATATACTACATATTCGTGTACATACTTCAAGGCTTACATGTTTTTGAGTACTTGTGCTTCCCTTACTCACATGTATGTTTGACTTGTTCATGTGTATACTTATTAATTGGTTAGCCCTAGCATTGACTATTTTTGTCCTTCATGGTTTGTCTTGAATATTTATTGATTGATGCTAAACAACTTCAATATTTCCAGGAATATTAGTAGAGTTACAAATTACAAAATTGCACAAATTGAAAAGAAAATATTAATTGTAAATAAATGCACTGATTATTAACTTGATAATTGATTAAGAATCATTATAATATATATCAAGGGATGAGCCTTCTAGAATGGCAACTGCCAACTAGAAAATAGGCAAAGCATTTGACCAGTACTTTGAAAGAAAATAATCCACCCAAAATTGCAATGGGAGAGAAGGCTTATTTAAGATCCTTGAGCAATGTATTTCCTAATACTCCCTTGTTCTTACATATATCAATTCAGTTTAATCCAAAGAGTTCCATGAAATGCTTTATCTAAAAGGAAAAAACACGTTTTCAATTGGTATTCCATGAGATGTTTCATAAAAAGATTCCAATAAATTTAATTAATTTTGATTGGAAGAACTCAATTAAGCAAAGGATACATAATCTTCACAACACTTGCAAAACATAATATTCATAGTAGATGATGAGTAGTTAGCTTCTTGACACATTATCATACAAACATTTATCTTGAATAGTGTTTAAACATTTTCAAAGCATAATCCTCATAGTACAGAATGAATTGTTATGTTCTTGATCCATCACCATATAAACATGTCGAAAGATGTATATATCAACTTTTTGCAATATTATTTCTTGTATAGGAAATGGACTTGGAAGAAAGCTTTATAATTTATAATACAAATAAGAAATGGACTCAAGGGTGGAAACTTTATTTATCACACCAAATAATAAATGTACGTGAGAGCATCACTATTTTATCTTAGACTCCAATTTTCAAGCATAGCAAATCATTTCAAATGAAAATGACAAAATGCTTCACAACCAAAGTTGTTAATTGAGGAAAAATAAAAAATTTCCAAGTTCTACCATCGTACACATTTACAATTGGTTGTATATTTTTATAAGGGAAAGGAGGATAATTAAAAAATGTCTTGTGCTTGCTATACTTGAGGATGATCATATGCTTTTTGTTTGGAAAACTCAAACTTCTTAGCTGTCATGTGAATGTTTCTCTTTTTTATTCTTCTGCATGCCATCATAAGGGATCGAGCCGATTGAACATAGCTTGGAGTGATTCGACATGTTTGGGTGAGAAAAAGGACCATTCCTAGTGTAAACGTACCTATCGAGACGTGTTGGAATAGTTTTTTTGGTCACACGAGCTGCAGAACAAAAGTTGCACCACTTTGCAACTTTACACTACTTGCATTTGACACTTTTTTCATCAGGTGAAAATAACACACCACAAGAAGATGACTTCAAGATAACAAAAACTGAGAGATTTTATTGTAGAGAGGCCTAACGCAATCTCGTAGGCTTAGACAAAGAGTTTGTAAGTGTCACGGTTTCCAAGTAATAGCCCGTAAAAGATTGTTGCCCTTTTGTACTATGGACCCTTAGGGATCGAGCCAGTTGAACATAGCTCAAAGTGATTTGACGTGTTTGGGTGAAAAATAGGACCATTCCTAGCATAAACATACCCATTTGAATGCATTGGAATAGTTTTTTTGGTCACACAAATTGCAGAATGAAAGTTGCACCACTTTGCAACTTTACACTGCTTGCATTCAACACTTTTTCCATCAAGTGAAAACTAGACACCACGAGAAAATGACTTTGAGATAACAAAAATCAAGAGAGGATATTGTAGAGGGTCCAAACATGATCTCATAGGCTCAAATGGAGATTTTGCAAGCATCACAGTGTCTAAGTAATAGCCTGTCAAAGATTGCTACCCTTTTGCACTTTGGACCCTTAAGGGATCAAGTCAATTGAACGTAGCTCAGAGAAATTCAGCGTGTTTGGGTGTGAAAGAAGACCATTCCTAGCATAAAATTACCCATCCAAACATGTCAGAATAGTTCATTTGGTCACATGAGTTGCAGAATAAAAGCTGCACCACTTTGCAACTTTACACTGCTTGCATTTGACACTTTTTCCATCAAGTGAAAACTGAACACCACAGGAAAATGACTCTGAGATAAAAAAAAAAAAAACTAAGAGAGGTTATTGTAGAAGGGCCCAACATGATCTTGTAGGCTCAGATGAAGATTTTGTAAGTTCCATGGTTTTTGAGTAATAGCCCGTCAAAAATTGCTACCCTTTTGCACTTTGGACCGTTAAGGGTTCAAGTCGGTTGAACGTATCATGAAGTGATTTGACATGTTTAGGTGCAAAAGAGGACCATACCTAGCATAAAAATACCCATACATATGTGTTAGAATATTTTTTTTGGTCACACAAGTTGTAGAATGAAAATTGCAGCCCTTTGCAACTTTACACTGCTTGCATTTGACACTTTTTCCATCAAGTGAAAACTGGACACCATGAGAAAACAAATCTGAGATAAAAAAAATAAGAGAGAGGTTATTGTAGAGGGGCCCAACATGATCCTATAAGCTTAGATAGAGAGTTTGTAAGCATCACCATTTTTTAGTAATATCCCATCAAAGATTGTTTCCCTTTTGCACTTTGGACCCTTAAGGGATTGAATCAGTTGAACATAGCTCAGAGTGATTCGACGTGTTTGGGTGTGAAAGAGAACCATGTATAGCATAAACGTACCCAATTAGATGCGTTGGAATAGTTTTTTTGGTCACACAAGTTGTAGAACGAAAGTTGCATCACTTTGCGACTTTACACTACTTGCATTTGATACTTTTTCCATCAAGTGAAAATTAGACACCACGGAAAAATGACTCTAAGATAATAAAAATTGAGAGAGGTTATTGTAGAGGGGCTCAATGCAATCCCATAGGATCAGATGAAGAGTTTTTAAGCATCATGGTTTCCAAGTAGTATCCCATAAAATATTGTTGCCCTTTTGCACTTCGGACCCTTAAGGGATCGAGCCAGTTGAACATAGCTCAAAGCGATTTGACATGTTTGGATGCAAAAGAGGACCATGCATAGCATAAATGTATCCATCCTAGCACATTAGAATAGTCTATTTGGTCACACAAGTTGCAAAATGAAAGTTGCACCACTTTGCAACTTTACACTGCTTGCATTTAACACTTTTTCAATCAAGTGAAAATTGGACACCACGGAAAAAAAGACTTTGAGATAACAAAAACTGAGAGAGGTTATTGTAGAGGGGTCCAAAATTATCCCATAGGCTTATATGAAGAGTTCATAAGTGTCATGGTTTCTGAGTAATATTTTTTCAAAGATTGCTTCCCTTTTGCACTTTAGACCCTTAAGGGATCGAGTTGGTTGAACATAGCTCAGAGTGATTCAGCGTATTTGGGTGTGAAAAAGAACCATGCCTACTATAAACGTGCCAAAATAGATGTGTTGGAATATTTTATTTGGTCACACAAGTTGTAGAACGAAAGTTGCACCACTTTGCAACTTTACACTACTTGCATTTGACACTTTTTTCATCAACTGAAAACTGCACACCATGGGAAAATGACTCCGAGATAAGAAAAACCGAGAGAGGTTATTATAGAGGTGTCCTACATGATCCCGATTCCTCAAATGGAATGCCCATAACTAACACAGTATCCAGGTAACAGGCCATCAAAGATTGCTACCCTTTTCCAATTTGGATTGTTAAGGGATTACGTTGCATGAATTACAAATGTTTGAGGGCAGCAATAAATTTCAAAATTTGAGTAAATCTCATTACAAGTGTTTATTTGAATAGACTGTATGCTATATTGATATTGATATATAATCATTACGTTGATTTTTTTTAATAAATAAAGTTTTATAATAAGTTAGTCAATTGGTGCTAGTAATAGGGAGAGAATAAAAGAAGAAAAAGAATGATTAGTAACCATCAATGGTTATTACACTCACTATATTAATAATATGATGTTTACAATAAAATGAGATTTATTTGGTTGTCTTAATTATTTTGTTTTTGCTACAATTGTCTAATATGCTCCATACACCATTCTAAAACCCAAGTTCTTATACTTGTAGGCATAATGCCTTGGGTACTCTATTCTCATAGATATTTTATAATGTCACTCATACATTTGAGATTCTCTTATAATGTCTACATCATAGGTGCTCATGATGAGGTTAACTTTAAATGTTCAAATCACTTGAGATTCCCTCACTAAGATTCACACACTCTTTTATAATGGCTTCAAATCATAATTGAGATTTATCAAGATCATCAAAATAAGGATGTTGCATTGCTTTTTTGGTTGAGATTCTCTTGGATGGCTCATAAATCAACATTTTCTGCAAGGACACACCAATCAATTTTTAGTAGTTTACTTACAAATAGGAAAATTAAAAGAAGAAAAAGAAAGAGCATCCAAAATGGAAATGAAATGAAAATAGATGGAAGGCACTTACAGACAACAAATCCACACCATTTGGTTCCAACTCAGGAACAACAAAGCATAAATCTTGATGCTTCCATTGAGGATAGGCATGCCAGTCTCTCAACTTAGTCACTCCTGGTCATACATCTTTATTGGGAGTTCCAAGATACCTAATGCACACAACACCTTGCATGAATAGAATAACTTGAAATTCAAGATGCTCTTATAATTTCTACATCATAGGTGCTCATGATAAGGTTAACTTCAAATGAATAGCTTGAAATTCCCTCACCAAGATCCACACACACTTTTATAATGGCTTAAAATCATAATTGATATTTGACAATATCATCAAAATAAGGATGTTGCATTTCTTTTTTGGTTGATATTCTCTTGGATGGCTCATAAATCATCATTTTTGCAAGGGGACACCAATCAATTTTTAGTAGGTTACTTACAAATAGGCAAAGTAAAAGAAGATGATATAAACATTAGATGATAGCACTAACATCATAGCATTGGCATCATACAAATTAATGTGCATACAAGTATAAATTAATAAGAACTAATGTGCATACTTACAAATTAATCCAAAGAACCATCTGGGTCTACTCTACTCTTTATTGTGCCAAGTATTTGTTAGAAACCAAGATCACCTGCATGCAATCACCTGTCACATGCAAAAGACATGTAGAACCAAAGAAGATGTTTTGTAAACCTCAAAGTAAAAATGCATTAAAGAGAATCAAGTATTACAAAAAGATCAATCCTTATGAAGGAGATCAAGAAACCCTAAAAGGGAAACCCTAAATGAAACCCTAGTGTGCACACTTAATAGTTAATCAATTATTAATGTGCCTAATTTTAGCTTAAGTAACTAAAGGAATAAGTGACTTAATTAATTAATCAATATGATATAATTAATTAAGCATAATAACTTATTACTCTAACACCCCCCCTTAAGATGAACTTAGGAAGAAGCTAAAACACTAGAATAAGATGTATGAAAGCAAATATATCCCTAAAATAGGCCTAATCAGGTACCCATTTACAAATGCAAGAATGAGGTAGAGAAGGAAAAACCCATGGGACAAAACCCCCTACAATGAGATGACATGCTGCAAAGAAGCACTGGAACTCTCAGAGTAAGACTGGAACCAAAATATGGCAAGCAAGGAAAGATTCCCGTATGTGTGGATCATGGTATGCCAAAAGTGGCAATATTTGTAGGGTATGTATTGGATGACTTTTTTTTCACCCAAAATTAATGAAACGAAAAGGGTTTTAGAGAGGAGATTCTCAGCTTCCAAAAATATAAATTATGATTTAATTTGAATTTAATAAATAATTATTATTCATTTTCTATTAAAATTACTTACTCAAAGTTCGATCGATAGGCTGATTGAAAACATCTATAACTTTTCAACAGATCATATTTTTGAATCCAAAACATGCCACATTCTATGCTTTACATACTATAGGATTAAAAAAATAAAAATTAAATTTCATGAATTTTTGACCAAGTTAAGGTGGTCGGCACGAAGTTTTATATTTCTAAAAGTTGTAATAAAAAATTCATAATTAATTATTTACTTGGAAAAAAATTACAAAAAATATGCTTCACATCCGACATGAGTCCTCTACTTATATCTAAAATCTTATAAAAAAATATTATCATTTTATTGTGGTTAGGGTGGTCAGACAAACACCTACTTCTTTATTTTTCCCTGAAATTTAAGTACTACTACATTGAAATTTCAAATTTTCACCAAATAGATTTTATTTATTTTAAATAAACCTAGTATTTTAGAAACTACATTCAATTTTCTACAAATTCTATTCTTACATATTTTTGAAATAATATAGATAACTTATTCAAATATTTACGTCAAGTTGCCTAACACTGATTTTTCTGAATTTTTTGCCACTTAAGGGCCTGTTTGGCATACCATGATCCTGCACATGCCCTTCTTCTGTCTACTACTAAAACTGGATAAGAGTCACCGATTGACTCAAGGACTCATGAAAAAAGCGACAGCAAACCCGATGCCTCGGAACACTCGAAAACTCCAAATAGGAACAACCCTAGAATCTATGAAGCAACAATCAATTATTGAAAGATGTATTACTGAAAACGAAGTGCAAAGATGCAAGATGCACCCTCCCAACTGCCAAAACATCCAAGTAATCTCCAAACAACCCATCGGTCCAAATCTAGACTAAGCGATCAACCTAGGATAGATATAGAAAAAGTGCATGGACAGCAACATAGAGATCCTTAATACCTTTCCAACGCCGCAAAGATAGCGAAAATTAGAGATCATGGCAAAAAGTTATGAGCTCGGAAGCATAAAATAAACATCTGACTTCCAACAGAAATAAATATATATAAGCAATAAAATACTGAAAAATAAATAACACCACTGGAAAGTGCTCGGAACTAGCTTTTCGACAATATCTCATTTTCCTGATTTCGATACCGTATGCCCAAGTTATGACCAAAAGAAAAAAATAGCTCCTTTAGGAAAAATTAGGGCTAGAAAGGGCAAAGAGGGCCAGTTGTACGTTGATGTCAACAATTCACGAGCGTAAATTTGATGGCCATCTAGCTATCGGGGCAAAAAACATCCCCTTGCTAGAAATTTTTTGCCTCCACTGGAATATGTTGATCGACCACTGGAATATTTGGCTAGCAGTGCTGGCAGTCGAGATCGAGTGCTGAGCTCCTGGTCCGCGATAGGACTATCGGCCTGGCTGAATGGGCCTGCAGAGCCAGAGCGGAGGGCCCCCAGTCCTCCATGTGACTGAGGGTGGATCGGAGGGAGCTATGAGGACTGGGGGCCCGGTGGTGGATGGGATGGCTCCGCCGGCGGCGGTGGGAGAGTGGTGGCTGTCGGGCGACGGATCTGCATGCAATCACCTGTCACATGCAAAAGACATGCAGAACCAAAGAAGATGCTCTGTAAACCTCAAAGTAAAAATTTATTAAAGAGAATCAAGTATTACAAAGAGATCAATCCTTATGAAGGAGATCAAGAAACCCTAAAAGGGAAACCCTAAATGAAACCTTAGTGTGCACACTTAATAATTAATCAATTAAATTAATGTGCCTAAGTTTAGCTTAAGTAACTAAAGGAATAAGTGACTTAATTAATTAATCAATATGATATAATTAATTAAGCATAATAACTTATTACTCTAACAGTATTGCCTTATGGTCAGACTCACAGACCTTCCACAAGGTCTTGTTCAAAGTTTTACCCCCATATTTTTTCAAATGAACATTGGATTCTATGACAAGGTTCGAGTAATGAAGAATCTTCTGATGAGTGTCAAAGTCCTGAAACAACCAATATTTAACACTCTTATGTGGGTACCTTCTAATCCACATTCCAGTAACAACTATTCCTATAAGGTATTTGATGTTTTCTCCATCTAACTAGGGCCTCCAATTCATTTTTGGCCTCAACACAACGACACAAGTAATAGTTTGTTCCCTCTTTGTTGTCTTCATCTGTAATAATTGCATAAACATGCCCTACATTGATATGTGCAGCAAATCTCTTGAAATTAGTCAACATTACAAATACACTACAAAGTAAGATAGCAATAGGAATTTCAAAAACTGAGCAAGTAGATATATTACTTGGTTGAACTAGATCTGATATGTGGTTAAAGTTGACCAATGAATATGTCTATGTTAGTTCCAATTTCGTTAGAGGGTGATACATGTGAAGTGGGTTAAGATAACTTAACAATCATTTCTCAACCCACTCCTTTGACTCACAATCATCCCAAGCTTGCATTGTACATGAAGAAAAAAAGCATTCCATCTTTCGTGTATTAATACTCCATGAACCTGCATTTGAGCTAAGGAAAGAGTGTATCTCACTCGATCCTATTAGTGTAAAACAATCCTTATATGGTGCAATGTTAGTATCATCCATCAACCAAAAAAATATACAAAATAAAGATGTACCTTCATTACCTGGACCCATTGAAGCATTACACCACTCTATGATTGATTTTGCATCTATCAACTTTGCATTGTTTTTATACTTTAACTCTTCTCATGCTAATGCTCTTTTCACACATGCTCTTGCACCATTATGCTTCCCCTTTCCATGCCCAACCTCACAAAATTTCCACATATGTTGAACACTTGTAATGACATGCATCTTGCACATCTAGTAGAACATGTGTGAGTTCTTGAACTGTGACGCACAATTATTCGACCATATTATTTTCCGATTGTATGTTATGCCCCTCTAAGCTAAATCATTATAGAATATCTGGAAGCAACCCTACATGAACTCTGGAGAATTTGTGTGATCAACACTAATATAAAAGTGATACTCCCTCAATACAAAGTCCTTTGGTCCTCTATACTATCAGTTACATGAATGAATGATATATATGCACAAATATCGAAACCTATGTGGAGTTGTAATATTGTGACTGCACCTCATGTTGTGGTTGTAGAGTGTAGTTCTCTACAAATTCAACCACTAAAAATATGTTGTCAACAAGAAAGGTGTCCTTGAATAGCTTGAATTGTGTGTCCAGTCATCAGGCTCTATGGGTATGCCTTGCATACTCATACACTATTTTCACGAAGCATGGGCATAAACTAATACACTGGAATCTTCTGAATAGCCAAATCACACCTTTTTGCTTGATTACCATCTTTTGTAACGTATGCCACTATTTTATACTTCTCAAACTCTACTAGTTTCTATCCCACCTCATTTGTGCTTTCCATATGTTGACATACTAGGATACGTTGCAAGCCACCGCAACATTGACATGAACCATCCAAGCATAGTGTCTTGTAGAATATTTGGTCATCCTCTATTTCACATAAATTTTTTTGATAAGAACTCTCTTGAAGATGTTGGTGGGGCTCATATGCCACAATCCTACAAAACATCGTTAGTATGCAAATCTAAACATATAGAACGATAAACATCATAATGGTTAGAGAATTCAATATGTAGTCTACAATAACAAGTAGTGCATGTGTGATTTATCTTGACATAAAAAGGTTTAATCATTTCAAAATATCTTTGACAAATACTAATTTGAGGATAATACTGCTGAAATTTATGAAAAAATTGGGTTTGAGTCATATCCAAAAAATGCTTTGGATTTGGCTCACGGTTCCAACTACCAATTCTCCTTCTTACCACATCCCTTTGATTTGGAGATGTCCTTGTGTTATTCTTCCAATACTCTTCAATTAGTGTTCTCAATGCGTCAACAATTTTTTTATCTTTTCATGGCAGTCCCCTCGAGAATGCCCATAATTCATTTGAATCGGTGCCCTCAATTCTTTACCACCTTCGAACAACTCTTGATAAATTTTTTCTATTAATTCTCAATTGTTCACTTGTCTTTCTAATGAGATGAGCTCTCTTTGTTTGACTACATACCAAATTTGATGTAATGACACGTTGGGTTACATTACTATCCTTTGAGTGTGAGGTCTTACCCACACTCTCATAAGCATCCATTAGATTCTTCACAATAGTGTTTTCACTTGAATCATTCAATATTCTCAACCCAAGAGTCTTCATGATGTTTCTATACTTTATACCCTACATCATTTCAATAAATAGTTGACATCTTGCAATCTCATTTAGCCTTTCAAAGAAGAATTTCTAAATCTTATCAACATATCTTCTATAAGTGCATGTTGAAATCTTACCTTCCATTTGTTGCAAAATATCTTCATCAATATTAATCAAATACTTTGGCTTTCTACACAAAATTCTAGGTGGTGTTCTCCTAGATACATACATCTCAACATTAGGAATTTCATCAATATTTAAGTGAGGTGGGATATATTGTGTACCTTCGATCAAGGGTGGAATAGATGACATACCTTGAGGTTCACATGGGGATAATGGCATACCTTCTTCATCAAATCTGAGTGATGATGTACTCTCAACTTGAGATGTGGTGGATGGTGTCTAACCATATTCACTTGTGGTAGATGGTGTCCCTCCATATTCACTTACATTAGATGGTGTCCCTCCATATTTTCTTGTGCTTAATGGTGTTCCTTCGTATTCACTTGCGGTAGAGGGTGTATCTCCAACTATGGTATTCGAATCTGTCTTACCACGATGCGTTCACATTTGTACCCTTTGTGCCGCCAATTCCTTTTCTCTTATTGATGGTTGAGGTTCCTCTTCAATTGGCTTTTTTTTGTCAATCATATCCAATTTCTTCTCTTTACAATATTCCCTCACATGTTCTCTCTCCTTTGCTTTATTGTTTGCATACTCTTCGTCTGTTAGTTTATTCCTTGTCTTTTTCCTCGACATGGAAAATAATTTTACCTGTAGCATGGTAATGAGACAAATATTAGTTCCTAAAAAATGAATCCATACAAATAAATGAAATATATTTCATTCAGGGCTTCATACAAAATGCTTACAATCATCTTGTAGAAGAGTATTTCTAGCATAGACAAAATTCACTTGAATTTTTCCAATGGAATGCTTTAAAGAAATGTGGTAATGTGGCATGCCATGATTGCAAGATAGGCTCAAAATTGAAGCATGGACAAGGCATGTGAATTCAAATTCCTTGTCAAACAATTCAAATGCCTTGTCCATGCTTCCATTTTGATCCTATCTTGCAATCATGGCGTGCCACATTATCACATTTCTTTAAGGCATTCCATCAAAAAAATCATGTGACCATTGGAAAACTAGTGAGCTCGCTAGCTTGCCAATGCAGTAGGGTTGACAAGATAGGGGCAGTGTATTCCTCATAGAAATGGGGTGTATATTACTGTGGGACCCCATTTCTATGAGGCATATTTTTCCCCTACCTTGTCAACCCTACCGCATTGGCAAGCTAGTGAGTGAGCTCATCACCATGAGACCCCATTTCTATGAGGAATACGTTGCCCCTACCTTTTCAACCCTACCGTATTGGCAAGCTAGTGAGCTCACTAGCTTTCCAATGCAATAAGGTTGACAAGGTAGGGGCAGTGTATGCCTCATATAAATGGGGTCTCACAGTGATGTATATCATAGTGAATCCCCTCATACATCACCATGAGACCCCATTTCTATGAGGCATACACTGCCCCTATGTTGTCAACCCTACCACATTGGCAAGCTAGTGAGCACACTAGCTTGCCAATTCTCCACTATCTTTCCAATACGTTAGGGCTGACAAGGTAGGGGCAGCGTATTCCTCATAGAAATGGGGTCTCATAGAGAGGAACATTAGAAAAATGTTAAGTGTATCATCATCAATAAAAGAAATGTTAGGTTTCAAAGTGGTTTGGTCCTTATGAGGTTGAACGTCAATGAATCCAACCATGGCACATGATCTTCCTCATTATCACTCTTATCATCATGAGGTATATATTATGTTGTGTCAACATTCATCACATCATTCTTGTTATCACTATATTTTACAAATGAGATGGAATGGTTTGGCATTGTATTGGTAAATATTTGCAAATTTTGGTTAAGGTTGACAAGGTAGGGGCAGCCTATGCCTCATAGAAATGGGTTCTCATGGTTTCGTGAGACCCCATTTCTATTAGGCATACCCTGCCCCTACCTTGTCAACCCTACCACATTGGCAAGCTAGTGGAGCATTGGCAAGCTAGTGAGCTCACTAGCTCACCAATGCAGTAAGATTAACAAGGTAGGGGCAACGCATGCCTCATAGTAATGGGGTCTCCTGGTGCATCACCGTGAGACCCCATTTCTATGAGGCATACGCTGCACCTACCTTGTCAACCCTACCACATTGGCAAGCTAGTGAGTGAGCTCACTAGCTTGCCAATGCGGTAGGGTTGACAAGGTAGGAGTAGTGTATGCCTCATAGAAATGGGGACTCACGGTGATGTCAACCCTACCACAGTGGAAAGCTAGTAATTTATACCATGATTCCCCATTTCTATGAGGCATACGCTACCCCTACCTTGTCAACCCTATCGCATTGGCAAGCTAGTGAGCTCACTCACTAGCTTGCCAATGTGGTAGGGTTGACAAGGTAGGAGCAACGTATGCCTCATAGAAATGGAGACTCAAAGTGATGTACATCACTGTGAGTCCCCATTTCTATGAGGAATATGCTTTCCCTACCTTGTCAACTGTACCACATTGGCAACAGTGAGACCCCATTTTTATGAGGCATGCAATGCCCCTACCTTGTCAACCCTATGAAATTGGCAAGCTAGTGAGCTCACTAGCTTGTCAATGCTACCACATTTTGCATACATTTATACGAAAAAATTATTGTCATACAATTCAAATTCCTTGTCCATGCTTCCATTTTGAGCCATGATTGCAAGATAGGCTACACCTTTCCCCATGTTGCTAACTTAGCCTTGAATAAAGAGTCTTGAAAAAATGGAGAGAAGGGTTAGAATCCCTTGTAGGTAGACTAATCAAGGAAAATTTTAAAATATATCACATAAGTGATAAGGTAAGTTTACTAATGAGGGAAATTTAGAAATAGAGAAGAAAACCAAAATAGATTCAAAGATCTAGATCAATGTGGGAGGATTATATTCCAATTTTTTAGAGACATGTATGGAAAATTTGGTAGAATGGACAAGGAAATCAGCTACTTGGTATAACTATTTGACAAAATACCTCAATGAGATATGTCCTCATGAACTATAATGATTGCAGGATATGCACAAAATGGATTTATTGAAAAGGATTTAGAAAATTTTAAGCATATGCAAATTGTAGTTGTAAAACCAAATTCAACTACATTTTCCAACATCCCCCATGCATATACCAAAATGAAAGCTTTGGAGAGTGGTATGTACATCCATAGTAAAGGATTGAGAAATTATGTATTACTTTACTTCCTTATAACTTATGTCATATATATGTGTTTACAAAATGTGGAAGCATACACAAGGTAATTAAATTGTTTATCAAAATGTGTCAAAGAGATGTGGCTTAAAAATGTAATTGGCAAGTGTAAATAATTGTGTAATTTAAAATGTGCATTGACAAGCTAAGGTTATAATGACAAACAAACAATGATCAAAATAGAATATGCAAAATAACAAAAATGAAAGCAAGCCATAATTGAATGAAAGAAAATGTGTAAAGACTTCACATACCTTAAAAACCAGAGTTTCAAATGGAGGAGTTCTACCCAATTGTGCAGCCTTTGCTTCTCCTTTCTTCAAACTCCTCAAAAATTTTACTTTTTCAAAAGCTTGTTCCCCTCCAAAATTCAATTGTATATCAATTTTGAATGGAGTTTAGAATTGAATTTATATTATATTCCTTTCAACATGAAAACTTCTATTTCATGCAAAGGTGGTGGAAAGATGATGAAAAAGTTGGTGGAATGTGAAAAAAATTCATGCACACTTCACAAAATCATCAAAAAGATTTTTTTTGTTGGAGTACATGTAGAACCAGGAGAATATGTAGAATGTGGGCCTTGAGATCATGGGTCTATTGATTTTTTACCATTTTTAGAGAAAGAAAAAATGCACTCGCATTATAACGTGAGCATGTTATGTCTTGCTAAAAGAACAATCATATCTCTAATACTTCAAAACGTGCTTGTGTTATGAGAAATTTGATTTTTTATAGGTTTCTTTTCTCTCTATTTCTCTCTACCCTCTACCCTTAACCCATAACCCTTAATCCCTCTACCCCTTAAACCCTCTACCCTCTACCCTCAACCCTAAACCTTAAAACCTATACCCCCAAACCCTAAACCCTCTACCCTCAACCCTAAACACTAAACCCTTAAACCTTTTACCCTTTACCCTCAACCCT